>JAJIBD010006147.1:0-70000 GCA_021461705.1 Cryptotis parvus
CCCCTGAACTGTGAGAAAATAAATTTCTATAATTTAACCTGTCCAGATTAAGCTACTTTATTGTGATTATTATCATATTAGACTCTGTCAGTTCACTTAGTGAATCTCCAAGTGCTTAGTTTGTTTGTTTGTTTGTTATTTGCTATGTAGCCCCAGTCATTGACTTTTACTCGAAAGCCATGCCAGAGTCCTCAGCACAGTGACGAGAATGGGACTCACACAGAGGAAAATTAATTTGGGACTCAGTGGCAACCAGGGAAACGTCTCAGAGTGGGCTTAAAGGCAGACAAACATGGTTTATGAAGGTAAACAACTACAGAGGATATCAGGCTACAATTTTCTTTTGTTGTTTTGGGGCCATACCTGGCAATGCTCAGGGGTTACTGCTGGCTCTATGCTCAGGAACTACTCCTAGCAGTACTCAAGGGACTCTATGATGCAGGGGTAGAGCCCTCATCATCAGCCTCACCCAAGGCAAATAAGCTACCTGCTGTACTACTGCTTTGGCCCCGCAGACTACAACTCTTCTTGGTCTCAGGGAAAATTCTTAAAGGTAGCATATTTCTAGTCTAATAGAGTTTTCTTTTCTGTTTTCCTTTTGTTTTATTTAAGTGTGATCTCATTCAAACTCAGAGCCTTGAGAGACTGGGAAGTTTATGCTATAGAAAAGTTGCAAAGAATTAAGGAATCCTATTATAATAGTGCCCAGAACCTAGAAAACACTTGGGTTGACAAAGAATACAAGGGGCCAGACATGTGGACCAAAGGGTACAGCACATGCCTTACATGAAAGAAGGGAGAAAACAGGGGGGGGGGGGAAAGGAAGAAGGTAAAATAAAAAGGAAAAGGGAGGAGGGAACAAAGAAATAATGTACAAATAGTAAGCCTTGGGTCCAATCCCCAGAACCATATGGCCCCCAAAGCATGTCTGGAAGTGGTCCACACAACAAAAATACTACTAATATTAGAGAAAAAAGGATACTTTAGAAAAGAACACATAACAAGTAATGTGTGTGTATGTATTATAAAATAGCTTGCCAAGATGAGAAAACATATAATAATAAAATAAAAACAGAAAAGTGTTTCAAGAAGTTTTATGAATTGGTGTAGGAGCCATAGTACAGAGGGTAGAGCACCTGCCTTGCACGCATCTGACTCAGGTTTGACCCCCATCATCACATATGGTCCAAGCACTGCCAGGAGTAAGCCCTGACTATCACCAGATGTGGCCTATAAATAAAACAAACAAAAACGGAAAGAAATTTCACGGACATTAAAGGAAGCTCAGAGAAGGTCCTTGATCTGATGCTAGTTGAAATGAAAAGGAGGCAGCCAACCAAGCCTGCTGTTACTTTGCCAATTCTGACGTAAGCCCGATCTTAGGCAGACTCAGAATTCACAGTGGATTGGATGAGAAGAAGAAATGCTGGAAACCAGGTCAAGGAAGAGACAGCAGCTCAGGACCCCAATCAAAAGCTTAGTCTTACTAAGCTTTTGTTAAGACACAATGGCTCATATGTTCATACAGAGAAGCGATTCTATTCTGATAGATGCAGAAGCTACCATAGAGTACTTCATATATCCTGATAGCAAAAATTGAATTATTGTTCATTCTTATTTATTTTAGGTTATTGGCATAATGAGCAGTGCTCAGGGGATACTCAAACCTCCATGCTCATTGGTTGCTCCTGGTGAGGGGTGAGGAACCATGTGGTTGCCAGGGATCAAATCCAGGTCTCCTGCATGCAAAGCATTTGCTCAGCCAACTGAACTCTCTCCCCGGCCCATACATCACTATCCTCCCGTTCATCATCTATTTGCTAGAGCGGGCACCAGTAATATCTCCATATGTTCTGTCTCATGCTAGTAGAACCAAAGGCATCCGCTTGCTCCAGGAACATAAAGAGCCTCAAACCATTATATTAGGTCATGGGAATGACCTAATATAAATCTTACTGGTATTTGGCATATCAAATACGACATGAGCAGCTTGCCAGGCTTGCATTGCTGGTGGCATACTCTTGTAGTCACCTCTGAATAAAGCATTTAGTTTTCCTACCAATTTAATATTAATTATTACATAGATTATTTCCTAACAAAACTTATAGATGGGCCATACATACTGTTCTAGAATATTCAGTTTCAGGGGAGATTTATACTTCTTTATAACGATAATGTTATGCCAGCCCATGATATTTATTCTTACCAATAAAGTGTAAACAGAAGTAGTATGTGTTTTTTCAGACTGTTGCTTTTAGACCCGATAATTTGACACTTCTCCTTTTTCTCAACCACGAGACTGGCAATGTTCCATATGGAGGCCAATTCATCATCCTTAGTCCCAGGATAAAAGCCATATGTGCACTGACTTGCTATGAAAATGGAGTATTATGAGAAATAAATCTCTGTGTTACCTGTGATGGAGGGGTCTTTTTGTTACTATCGTATAAACTGTTTTGGATGTTACAATCTATAAGATCTAAAGATCAATATAGTATTGGGGATAAGAATAGGATATTTATGGTCACTAGAAGCACACTCTAGGCTTATGCATATACAGTAGGAGAATTACAGAAATTGCTTGGAGGCCAAGAAAAAAAAAAGTAAGTTGCTAAACCATGTCCAATGAAATGAACCTATGGACTCTGAAAACAGACCTGAAGTCACCTAAGGAGCATGAAGAGGAAGAGAAGGGTCTTAGGTTCAGTGGTAATGGGTAAGTGGCAATTTGTCAGAGGGTGGGCTGGTAACATTGCTCCCTGAACTGCATAAAGATTTACACACTTGTAAACTAATGCTACCTCAGTAAATTACTATTGACGAAGAGGAGGGAATGTGCAATAGCAAGAATATCATCAACATTCACTTCAACTGAGACTCCGAATGACTTAGGAAAGAGAATTTATATTAATGTTTCTTGAGGGTATCTGAGATTTGTTTCCTCTTGTTTTCACCAAGGTTCTAAATCAAAAGGTAAAGTCAGAAACAAGACAATTTAATGGAAGAAAAGAAAACAAATGGTGACAAACGTGTGCACGTTCCCTGAAGTCACTGTTGGTTTTTTTTTTACAGTCTTTGGAATGTTGGGTTCAGGACATAGATTACCACAGGGACGCAGCTGCCTGATGTTTACATTCTATTTGTCTCCATTATAGAAGCCAATCCTAGCCCAACTGGAACACATTCTTCATTTCAGCCTAACTTGGCTTTAAGCAGCTTTTCTGAGCACAGGAAACCTGCCCAGAACCTTGGCATGGGGCCCTGTTGGGCCAAGCCACAAATTTCCTTCTGGAGTCTGCCTGCAACTGGCTCCTTTACAGGTTTCACCCCTGGTTGTTGAAGACATTTGCACATCTTAAAAATGTCCTCTCCTAGCCCCCAGTTGGCCTTTGCATGGTTGGCTGTTGGGACTTGTCATCACCACCTTCCTTGACAGTCCAAAGCTCTTCTTTGTCTCTATTGTCAATCAATCTCCGGCTCTCTGCTGGAGTTAGCCCGGCACTGAACTCATCTCTCAAGCAAAGAGTTCATCCCACACTCTAAATGAACCCATTTAGATTGACAGCTGATCTGAGGAACTAAAGACTCAACCTTCAGCATGACTTCAGCTCTCCTTCATGTGGGATCCATGCCAAAGGAAAGATGTAATCAGGAAGAGCTTGTGGGCAGGCTCAGAACAGCTCCATGAAAGGGGCCGGGGTGTAGGCTGTTGGACCACAGGAACCATTCATCTAGAGCAAATGCTAAAAAGGTTTTTCCCAAAACAGGAGGTTTTTATCTTCACCTAAATTATTTGCACCTGTCTACATCTGGGAGTGGTTGTAGACTCCAGCTTGCCTGGATGAAGTTTATCAGAAGCATGGAAATAAAATTTTAACTTGAGGGATCAGAGCAATATTATAGCAGGTAGGGTGTTTTGCTTCACATATGGCCAACCATGATTTGATCTCTAGCATTATATGATTCTTCCTGAGCCCACCAGGAGTAATCCCTGAACACAGAGCCAGGAGTAAGCCCTGAGCCTTACCATGTGTGACCCAAACACCCTTTAACTTGAGGGGAACTGAAGAATAGTAGAGTGGTTAAGGAGCTTTATTGTATGCTTCCGGCCCAGGTTTGATCCTCAGTACTACCGGGTATACCCCTACCCAAATAAAACAAAATGGAAGTTTAACTTAAATAATGTCACAAAATTCACACAGAGGTAGAGAGACTCTTTAGATTAAAGGCCACTAAAAGAGCCATCAAAACCAAATGCAATGCAAGATTCTTTATTTGATCCTAGATTTGAAGAACAGGTTTTCAAGAGACATTATTGGATCCAGAGAGATAATACAGTGTGTAAGGGATTTGCTTGGAATCGTCATCAAAGGCATTTAAATGATAAGAAAATTTATATAGCCTACATATCACATAATACTAAATGAATTACTTTTTGTTAATTTTATCCACCACCCTCAGTTCCCTTTGTTGCTGCAGTGGAGCATGTGGGGTGGTGCTGGGGATCAAGCTCATGGCCTCAGGCATACAAGGCAGGTGCTCCACTATGAGTCACTTGCTTTCATTAGAGCGAGAGATTATATACTGTAGGCTGGAATATAATGACCTTGTTCATAGGAAACACACACTGTCCTGCTAGATAAGTATAAACAGTACATTCCCAATGTTCTTTAAGATGACTAAAAGGAAGTAATAAGGAAGTAATAAGGAATACATTGTCATATATATTATATATGATGTGTGAATCTATGCATTGATTTTATATATATATATATATATATACACACACATATATGCACAATGCATAGATTCACACATCATGTAGTTCAAAGGTTTGTTTCAAACTTCCTTGGCCTATTACCACATTTTTAGAAGCTCACTCTGGCACCCCTCTGGGACTCTACCTTCTTAAAGTGAAGAATCAGAGAGTGTCCCATTGTACCCAAAGCTTCCACCACCTGGAATGTCCCAGCATCCCCTGGGGTGCCTCACACTTTGGGAAATGCTGATCAAGATGAAGGACGTCTAGGTAGGTGCCCACTGACTTAGTCTGCCCAATATTTTACAGTGTTGAATCTTTGAAAGAGGAAAATTTATTGTGAGAAACTGTTGAAAGAAGAGACCATTTGACTTTAAGAGATGAAGAGTGAAGAAGTCAAGCTGTGTTCAGGTAAGGAAGGGATGTCTCAGAGGGAAGGGATGAGGCCTATTTGGAGGGCCTCAAGAGAACAGGCACAGGAGAGACCTTCAAGGAAAATTTTGGCTTCAAATAAGAAAAGTCATGCAAGAAAATTCACCTGCTTTGACTTTAGCTGGTTCCAGGAGCAGAAAGAAGACATTATTTTAAAAAGTTAGAGCGTGCTTAAGAATTTCTTTACATTTTCACTCCTTGAAAATAGCTAGCAAATATTCATGGGCACCAGCCAAGGAAAGTAGAGCACTTACCTTGTAAGTGGCTTACCCTGGTTTGATCCCCAGCATCACATAGGTTCCCCTTAGCACCACCAGGAGTGATCCCTGAACAGAGTCTGCTATAGTCCCCCGCTCAAAAACAATTACTGGGGCCAGGAGTGATAGTAGAGTTGGTGTTTGCCTTGCATGGGTCTGTCCAGTACAGAGCGGGAGTAAGCTTCATGCACTCCCAGGTGTAGCCCCAAAACAAAACAAAAAATTTAAAAATTATAATTTATAAGCTTTACTTGAATTTTAACCCCAGAGTAAGGGATGAAATATATTCAATGAATAAAAATAAAAGAAGTCATAAATACTTTAAAAAATTCTTGAAGCGGGTCAGAGAGATAGTGTAGGGGTAAGGTAGGGGCCTTGCATGCAGCTGATTTGGGTTTGATCCACATATAGTTCTCCAAGCCTCATGGGAATGTTCCCTGAAATTCCATTCCATGATATGACATTACATCCCTGCTGAGAGTAATCCCTGAGCACAGCCAGGCATGTCCCAAAAGTGAAAACAGACAAAAATCTTGAAGCAGAGCTGGTTCAAAGTATGGAAAGCAAACCAATCTAATTTATTCTTTCAAATCTTACAACACTTGGCATAGATACAATTCCACTAATTTATAAGTGTAGTCCCTTTGAAATCTCTTTCAACTCATTCTAGTAGGCAAAGCTAAAGACCTAATCTTATGGTTTTATACCTTTCCCCTGAACCTTAGTTACTTATAATACTTAAACAGGGACTAAATTAAAATGATTTTGATTTTATTTATATTGAACATTTATATTAATTAACATGATTGCCTTGAGTGTGTAGAAGTCCCAAGCAGTATTTAGGGAGTCTGAGGGCCATACCTGATACTAATCAGCTCCACCTCTGGGTGTGGTGCTGAGAACTGAACGGAACCCTGGGCCTCAGGCATACAACTCATAGACTATGGCCCTTTGAGTTATTTCCTTGGCCCCATGATTGCCTTTTCTGCTTGCTTGTTTTGTTTGAGGGTCACACTCATTAGTGCTTGGGGCTTCTGGCACAGTACTTAGGGGTGTTGGTGAACACCTGAAGACGAGGATTGATCCCAGCCCCCAGCCTGCCCTCTGCCCTGTGCACTCCAACCCTCTGAACTCTCTACCAGACTAACTACATTATGTTTAAAGCAGCTTCCCTCATTTTCCATTTGTGGGAGTTGTATAGATTTTTCATCTTAAATAAATGTATTCCAAACTTAAAAATGGAGGCCCTCATGGAGTGGGGGGTCGTCTGGCTTGTTGCAAGGCTCTGCTGGGCTGGCGGGCCAGGGCTAGAACCCGCCATCTCTCCTGGGCTCCTTGTGAGCGGCTGGGCACAGGGAGAGCAAGTAGCAGCTCTGCCCCATGTCTGTCTCTGGATCAGCATACCTGGGCCGGATTAAAAAAGACTGCAACAGGGTGGATTTTAATGAGCCGGACTGTGATAGGCTGGTCTGCTGGGTGGAGTTCTGATGAGAGAGAAGTCCGGATGTGGAAAATGGAGGCCCTCATGGAGTGGGGGGGTCGCCTGGCTTGTTGCAAGGCTCTGCTGGGCTGGCGGGCCAGGGCTAGAACCCACCATCTCTCCTGGGCTCCTTTGTGAGCGGCTGGGCAGGGAGAGAGCAAGTAGCAGCTCTGCCCCATGTCTGTCTCTGGATCAGCATACCTGGGCCGGATTAAAAAGACTGTAGCAGACCAGCCTATCACAGATCCGGCTCAAGCGCGCAGCAGCGGCCACGCAGTTCATCATTAAGTGCTTGACTTAGAGATGACTGCAAGAGTATGCTACCTGCACGGCAGAGCCTGGCAAGCTACCCGTGTTGTTTTTGATATGCCAAATACCAGTAACAATTATAGACCTCATTCCGGAATGGATTGTGGCTCTTTATGTTCCTGGAGCAAGCAGATGCCCTTGGGCCTCTACTAGCATGAGACAGGATATATGGAGATGTTACTGGGGCCCACTTGAGGAAATCGATGAACAATGGGAAGACAGTGACAGTGATTCCAGACTTAAATTAAGAAAAAGAAACATACCAAGGAATGTAAGCCTAGGTCAAAAAAGAGGTGGGCAATTTTTTTTTCAGAATCAAACAAAATTTAGTGTTTTTATTTCATTCCTGGGCCTGTTTCCAGCAAAATACGATGAAAATTGATCACCACTTTTCCCCCATAGAGAAAGGAAGCAGATTCATAGTCACAAAGTCCAAGAGGAGTTCAGGATTCTCTAAATCAAGATCTAGACATAGTTTCAAATCTGCGTGAGTTGCCCCACCTCCATACAGAGGAACTTAAAAGTGTATCAAAGCAAGGGACACCTTCGCTTGAATCCTTAAAGGTCCCAAGTCAGTGATTTTTTAAAATCACCAAAAATGTGAAGAAAATAGTTTATTTCTTGAAAATTCTTGGCTATTTCTCTTTTTTTTTCTACAAAATGATTCCTTATATGGGTCATAATTTTTCCCCTACCAATTAACACTTCTACTAAATAGTAATTAGATTTCTTCCTCCAAGTTCTGTATTTTATATATTATATTGTTACATTTTTTAAGTTTAATTTTTTATTATACCACTGCAGGGGTGCCCACCCAGGGACACCAGATGTCGGGGAACTCTGCTGGGGTCCCCGACAGTGCCGGGAAGAGAGTTCCCTTCTACCTCCAAAGCCGGGCGGGAATGGATGAAGTCTCAGGAATCCGATGCAGTTTTAAAAAGGCTTTACTTATCACAGGTTCAGGCATATAAGTCAGGTATAAGGCATATAGGAAAAACCCTGTGCTTTGGATTCCCAGCTAGAACCCCAGACACTTGTAGGCCAAGATGGCGGCCACCACATGTTAAGGCCCTGTAAAAAGGAGAAAAAGACAAGACTCCCAAGAAGGGTGCGAGCTCACAAGAGAGAGAGCCCAAAAAGAGATCCCAAAAAGAGAGGCCAAAAAGAGAGCCCAAAAAGAGAGCGAGAGAGGAAGCAGACTGGTTTTTATACCCCTGCAACTCAGACCTCCCACTATTATGGGAAGCAGGAAGGGTCAAATGCCCTTAGGTAATTTCTCCCAGCACCTCACCTAGGCCCTATTATATGCTAATGTTTTGAGCCAAGATCTGCCTGGAAATGCCTTTATAGGGTAGAGAAGGGGTTTCTGAGATGGCATGTCTCTGTACCAAAGACTAATACTAATGCCAATTAAATATTTCTCCAAGCCTTCACAAGAGTCTCGTCTACTTCACGGTAGTTTTGTATTTTAGTTGCCTTTGTGTTATCAGGGAGCCATGCTTGCTTGCTTGGAGGCAAACAACATTTCTCTCTGGTCTAATTACTTAGAGATCCAACGTGGCCAGGCAAATATGCTGGTAAGATCTAGCTAGTCCCACGATGATTATGGTAGCATGAGATAATATTTATACCAGCCAGTACAGAATACATGGTCAGATAAACTGCCACATTTAGACTACACCCCTATCTACTAAGTGACCTGCAGGAGGCAATCCAGGGCAGATGCAGAGGCTCTTAGAGGAGTCCTGCAACATACCACCATGAGATATACAATTACAAAGAAGTTTGAGTTTCAGTCATACAGTGTTCCAGCACCCATCCCTCCACTACTGCCCATTTCCCAACACCAATGTCCCTTGATTCCTCCCCACTCTCCCAGCCTGCCTCTATGTCAGGCCCTTTTTGCTTCACCTCTCTCTCTCTCTCTCTCTCTCTCTCTCTCTCTCTCTCTTTACTCTCTCTCCCCTCTCTTACACATTATGGCATGCAATACATACATTTAGAGGTTGTCATGTATATCCCTTTGCCTACATTCAATGCTCAGTTCTAGGCTGGTATTATCATTTCAAACAATTATTAGTATACTGTTCCTTTCTCTGTATTACCTAACCTCCACAAACTTGCGGTAGATTCCACTCACTGACAAGACCTCCTGATCCATGGTTTGCCTGGCCTTGGATATTGGTATCATACTTTTTTTTATATCCCGCAAATAAATGCAGTCATTCTATATGTCCTTTCCCTCTGGCTGATTTAACTCAACATTACCCTCTCCGTGTCCATCATTTTAAAGGCAAATTTCATAACTTCATTTTTTCCTAACAGCTGCATACTATTCCATTGTGTAGATATACCACAGTTTCTTTATCCAATCATCTGTTCTTGGGCATTCTGATTGTTTCCAGATTCTGGCTATTGTGAATAGTGCTGATAAAGGGCAGATGATGTTTCTGCTGTGTGTTTTTGGCTTCCCAGGGTATATTCCCAGGAGTGTGTGGTTGTGTCAAATGGGAGCTCAGTTTCTGGTTTTTGGAGGAATGTCCATATTGTTTTCCAAAAAGGCTATACTTGGTTGGCATTCAGGTGGGCAATATTTAAATGTTTTAGCTTGGTAAGCTCTGGGAGAGATTTCCTTCCACCTGCCTAACCAATGCCCAGAGGCCACTGCCCGCTAAACAAGACTCATAGGTCAAAACAGCTGCCTTGTTTTGTGAGGTTCTTCAAGGTTGGTACAAACAATGATATATACAGGATGGCTTCATGGTTTTTCATTCATGTTTGAGTCTTCTACAACATCTCTTGAATTCTGCTTTTTTGCACTCTGGTCTCCAACCTTGCAGTTATTTTCTCTTTGAGGACTTGAGAGTCACAGTGTTGAAGAAATGTGCTAGGAACTATAGAGGTTTGGGAACTTTCCTGACTCTGACTCTGTCCAGCACATCTAATGCCATAAGCCTTGGTTGAGTGAGGTGACAGAGAGGAGTAACACATACACCAGGTTCCACGGCCTTTATGCATAAGTTTTCCCTTGGTACTGACTGTCCTTAGCCTTATTTAAAAATATAGATGCAATACACGTTTTCATTCTTTGGCCTTTCTCCTATGCTGTCTCAGTATATCCTGTAGGGAAGGTGAGGTTTTTCAACATTATTATTGAATCACTGTGAGATACAAAATTACAAAGTTGTTCATGATTGAGTTATATAGTAATAGTCATACAATGTTAGAGCACCCAGACCTGATCACTGTACTCTCTCTGTGGCATATTTTTTTTCATTTGTTCTTGTGTTTTTGCTTGTTTATTGTTCATTTTGGGGTTTCACTCAACAGTGCTCAGGTATTTCTCCTGGCTCTACACTTAAGGATCACTCCTGGTGGGCTTAGGGGACCATATGGGATGGCAGGGATCAAACACTCACAGACTACATGCCAGCCCAATGCTCTATCTGCTGTACTATCACTCCTGACCCAATTTTTTAATGATTATCAGGCTGCAATCAGGAAATAAATCTACTAAAATTTTTTCCCATGAAATCTAATTTTACACTGAATTTTTTGGGACTCATCTCTATAATGTCAAACTATATGAATGAGGAGGCAATGTCAAATTTTCTAGGTTCTGAGAACATGCTTGTGGTTCATTTCTTACTGTTTGGTCATATGATCCTTACCTTCATTTAAAAATGTAAGAAGTTCAGAAGGGAAGGCCAAGACACCAGGAAGGAAATAGACATGAAAAGTGACCCTTTGAAAAGGGCTGGACCTCTTGCTCCCTTCAGGGTGTGCAGGGAAGTTGCCTGGAGAGTTAAATCCCTGGGAAATATTCCTCCATATGAAGGAAAAGGGCAGAAGTTTACTCAAGAGTAAAAGAAAATTTTCTTTGTCTTATATTGCTCCACACTCTCTTCAAGCCCAATTTTCCAGGGCTGAACCTTTGGACAAAGTCTGATGTTAGGCAAGTGTCTCACCCACTGTACATTCTCTGTGATCCAACCTTATTTATATCTTAAAGGAAGGAACTGCAGTGACTCTTCTGCCTAAATTTTCTGTCTTATCTTTTGACTTGATTAAGTTTAATTTATTTTGGATTTTGAGTAATACCCAGCAGAGTTCAGGGTTTATTCCTTCTTCACTCTGCACTCAGGAATCATTCCTGGAAGTGCTCAGGCAACCATATGGGGATGCTGGGGACCAAACCTAGGCAGTGTTTACAAGTCAAATGCCCTACCCATTGGTACAATCTCTTTGGCCCCTTTATTTTATTTAGAGAATGGGGGTTTCCAAGCAGTGTTCAGGAGGCCAGGGGGGGGAGGGGTCCCTCATGGCAATTCTCAGCCACTAATGTTGGTGCAAAGTAAGGGCGTGTCAATACAGTGCTGCTAAGATACTATACTCTTCGGGATTACTCAGGCCTCCCACCCATGGGAGCCTCTAGGGTCATACCAGACAGTGCTCAAGGGAACATGTGGTGCTAGGATCAAATCAGGATCAACCATAGCAAGACCTGCACCTTATTTCTGTATTATTGCTCTGACCCCGACTCCCATTATTAAATTGAGAGTTTGTAAACTTAGCAGGACAATGTGGTGATTATGCTCAAATAAAAAGCACAAACCACACCCTTTCACCCAGTCTCATTACCCATCACATGAATTACCTCAAAAGCATTACTGTTGCAATATTCTTGGCATCCATCTGGGATGCCAGGGATCAACCCTGGTTGGCTGCATGCAAGGCAAACACTCTACCATCTGCACTATCTCTCCGGCCCTTGGAAATTTTTATTGCTAAATTTTAAAAATAAGAAAGGTTTCTCTATTCTGATGTTTATAGATTGTTACTTCTTGGAGGTCCCTTTGTTACATTCCTTCAAATATTATATATAAACATCATGCCATCTGCAAATAAAAATGATTTGGCTTCTTATCCATAGAAATTGGGCTCTAGAAATTCTTCCTTATTATATGGTTAAAATCTTTAGTACAACCCTGAATAGAAGCTATGAGAATGGACTCCTCTGTCTTATTCACGATATTATGGAAGAAATAATTTAATTTTCCACTATTAAATATCATAATTATTGTAAGTTTTTGATGACCTTTACCAAGCTGAAGATTATTGAGTTTTTTATCGTAGGTAGCTATTGATTTTTTGCAAGACCTTATATTTTTTTTATCTGATGAAATGATAATGGGTTTTCTTCTGTCATCATTCTATTAATATACCTCTAACATTAATTGATTTTCAGATGTCAAACTAACTTTGCATTTCTGAAATAAGCATCTCTTGGCATGACATATAATTATTTATTGCTGAGACTGTGGAATTTTAATCTATATTCATGAGGGGGATTTATCAATAGATTTATTTAATTTTTAAGTGCAGAACCAAACACTCAGAAAGATGTTTCCAAAGAGAAAAATTTAAGCAGAAATCTACAGAAGGGGCCAACTGTAAAGGGAAGATGAGTGGGGAGTGTTTCTTTTTATGGAAACAACAAATGCAAAGATCAGAAAAAAATTTTATTGGTTCTAGAAACTAAAAAAGGGGTATTGAGGCCAGTGGCATAGTAAGGTGGGTGTGATGCTGAAATTATGTGTAAGGGAAACCATCAGTAGCAGTACAGTAAATTATGGAATCTCAACCAATTAAAAAGTTAAAAATTAATATTAGAGGAGCTGGAGAGATCATACAGCTGCTAAGGCTCTTGCCTTGCATGCAGCCAAGCCTGCAGCACATATAGTTCCCTGAGCACTGCCAGGAGTGATTTCTTAGTGCAAAGCCAGGAGTAACCCCTTAGCATTGCCAGATGTGGCCCCCCAAATTTATTTCAGAGCATCAAAATTTAGTAATTTTTAAAAAGGAGTGATTTAGGAAACAAAGAGATATTACAGTGGGTAAGGCACTTGTCTTGCATGCTTCCAAACATATCGCTTTGATCCTCAGCATCCCAAATGGTCCCCAGAACGTGCCAGGAGTGATTTCTGAGACAAGACCCCTTCCCTCAGAGCTTCCCGCAGCTCTGCTGCGTATAACCCCAAAACTAACCAACCAACCAACCAACCAACCAACCAACCAACCAACCAACCAACCAACCAACCAACGAACCAACCAACCAACCAACCAACCAACCAACCAACCAACCAACCAACCAACCAACCAACCAACCAAACAACCAAACAACCAAACAACCAAACAACCAAACAACCAACCAAGTGTGACTGAACCTTACAATAAAAGAAAAGAGAAAGATGTGAATGACTATTGAATGGGTCAAGGCAGGAGGTTGAGAGGGGTTTAATAAAAGGTAAAATGTTTTGAGTTGTCAGTTCATGTGTCTAGGAAACAAAGGGGTTGAATTATTATTAAAGAAATTTTTTAAAAAAGAAAGGTAGAATAATGTCTTATTTTATGTTCTAAAAGGTACTGGATATGGTTTGATGATGTTGTTAGTTCTGTGATCACTCCTGGCTTGGTGTTGCTCAAAGATCCCCAGTACAAAGCCAGTGGTGCTGAAGGAGGGTACTGTATGGGGGCATTGGGGTATGCAGTGCCAGGGACCAAATCACTCCACTACCACTCCAGTCACACACCTGCTGGTTTCTGCTGCTGTTCTGGGGCTCTGGAGATCAAATCTAAGGCTTCTGGAAGGCGAAGCATAAGCTTTCTCTGAGCTGTATTCCCAGAGTCTTTGAAAGGATTTAGAGATTAGAAAAACAGCTCACTGGGCTAGAGGGCAGGCTCTGAAAGTAAGGATTGTAGGTTCACTCCGCAGCACTGCTTGAACCCTGACTACTTCTGGGAGTGAACCCCCAAATCAAAGAATAAAAAAACTTAATTTAGCAAAGGCATTGAACTGGTCCTGAGTGAAATGAAAGTGATAATTGAAGTAGTCAAAAGTCTTTGATGGATGGAAAAATAATTATGCCTGTTTCATATCTTTTGTTGTTTTCTAAGAGGCTGTCTTATCAAATTTAAGTTCCATCTGACTGAAAGTGACTAGGGTTCCCAAATACCTCATATGCCAAAGCACAAAGAAAGAAGCCTTCTCACTGTGATTAACTAGAAGGCTCTTATGTAAGTAATTCAGTTAATTTTTATTCTTTGACACTTACCAAGGACTTTTTTGGTCATTTACAAAGTTTCATATGAATTTATTGGTCAAGATTGAAATAGCAATATTACTTGAGAGTACTCTTGAGTACTTACATTGTATGTGGGAGCACCAGGTTTGATTCCCAACATCACATGGTCCCTTGAGCATAGCCAGGAGTGATCCACGAGCACTGTGTTAGGAGTAGCTGCTACACACCACTGGATATGACCCAAAATCAACAATTAAAAATAAAGAGAAGACGAGACACAATGCCTAAACTTGAAATTGTGCCTTTCAAGGAGGTAGGCTGGAGGGAAGGTGGAGGGAAGCTGGTAAAGGGAAGTTGATGCTGGTGAGGAGTATTGCCTAAAGCTCTATATCAAACAACTTTATAAATCACAGTTCCTTAATAATAAATTTTAATGAAATAATTGAAATAAAATGAAGAAAGGGTAAGAACTCATAGGTACCTGTCTAAATAAAAGCAACGGTAAAAGGAACCAGTGATAAATGACCCAGTTCTAACTACCTTGAGCATTCTAGGAAGTATGGTCCACCTTATTTTAAATTTTTTTAATTTCACTGTATCACTGTCTTCCCGTTCATCACTGATTTTTTTTTCGAGCGGGCACCAATAACATCTCCATATGTCCTGTCTCATGCCAGTAGAGCCCAAGGGCATCTGCTTGCTCCAGGAACATAAAAAGCCTCAAACCATTCCATCAGGTCATGGGAATGAGGTATATAATTGTTACTGGTATTTGGCATATCAAATACAACACAGGTAGCTTGCCAGGCTCTACCATTCAGGTGGCATACTCTTGTAGTCACCTCTGAGCTACAGCATTTATTGATGAACCGTGCGACCGCAAGCGCGGTGAGCCGGGCTGTGATAGACTCTTCTACTGGGTGGAGTTCTGACAAGAGGGAGGTCCGAATGTAAAATGGTGGCCCTCATGGAGTGGGGGGGTCATCTGGCACTTGTGAGGCTCTGCTGGGGTGGCGGGCCAGGGCTAGAACCCGCCGTCCCTCCTGGGTGCCTCATGAACGCTGGGCGCAGGGAGAGCTGGTAGCAGCTCTGCCCCATGTCTGTGAGTCTCTGGATCAGCATACCTGGGCAGGATTTGAAATAGACTGCTGCAGGGTGGGACTCGATGATCTCGGCTGTGATAGGCTTTTCTGCTGGGTGGAGTTCTGAAGAGAGGGAAATCCAGATGTGGAAAATGGCGACCCTCATGGAGTGGTGGGGGGGTCATCTGGCACTTGTCAGGCTCTACTGGGGTGGCCGGCCAGGGCTAGAACCTGCCGTCCTCGGGGTGCCTCGTGAATGGCTGGGCACAGGGAGAGCGGGTAGCAGCTCTGCCCCATGTCTGTGAGTCATTTAAAACATTAATTTTTTATTTAGTATTTATTATTATATTTTTTATTGAATCACCATGAGATACAGTTACAAGGCTGTTCATGATCTTGTTTCTGTCATGCAATGTTGAATATCCATCCCTCTACCAGTGCACATTTCCCCACTCCAACGGCCCCCTTTTCCTTCCTGCCACTCCCCTCACCCCTCAGCCTATCTCTATGGTGGCACTTTTCTTTTACACCCACTTTCTCTCTCCCATTGGAGATTATAGTTTGCAATACAGATACTGAGAGATTACCATGTTTCTTCCTTTACCTACTTTCAGCAAGCAGTTCTTCACCAGAGTGATCATTACCACTATCTTTGTCATAGTGGTCCCTCCCTGTCCCAACTATCTTTTTCCCCAAGCACTTGAAGCAGGCTTCCAACCATGGGCGGCATGGTTCAATTTAAAACTGACTATCATATGCATGGATAAAAAAACCCTACAGATTTCGTTGTGAACGGTTTAGCAGAAATTAAATCCTAACTTTTGAATGCCTTGAGTGTTTGCAATTGCCTTTTGTCTTTTCATGGGTCTCCTTTTAATACCACAGAAAGCTTTTGAATGATGAGCTCTGGAAACATAGACCCAGTGCTTAATCACACAGTAAGTGGAACACTGGCATCCAGGCTAGCCAGGAACCTGACCTGGAAGTGTCTTTTTTTAAAAGGCTAACTGGAATATTCATCTGTTTTCAGCAGCTCAAATAATTTCTGATAGCAGTGGAAATTTTCATGATTCACTCACAGCTATAAATTTTCTGTCTGGTCTGAAATTCAATAAACACACTAAGGAGAGGAAGTAACTTTGTTACATTTGCTTTTGGGAACAGCAAGAAACTCTAGTTGCCTCCCTCTCCCACCCCCAATAGCACTCACGAAAAAGTACAGAGGCAGCCTGTCCGATCCCAAAGGGTCGGAGCTTTAAAATGTGGTTTTCAGAGGGCTGGAGCAACAGCACAGTGGTTTGGGCGCTTGCCTTGCACATGGCCAACCTGCTTTCAATCCTCCAGCATCCCACATGGTCCTCTAAGCCTACCAGGAGTAATCCCTGAGTGCAAAGCCAATGCCCCAAACGAAAAGCAAACAAAACAATTTGGTCCTCCGAAGTGAACCTGAAATCAAATAAGGAGACTTCCTTATTTTCAACTGTAAGTTTACTCACTTAACTTTAAAACACTCTCTCTCTGTAAAATAGTGACTAGAATGCTGTATTTGACCTTTTTAGTTATTTGGGGGTTTTACTTTGTTTGTTTTACTTTTTGGGGTCAAAACTGGCAATGCTCAGGGGTTACTCCTGGCTCTGCACTCAGGAATTACTCCTGGCAGTGTTTGGGGGATCGAATAGTCTGTTGGGGATAGAACCCGGGTTGGTTGCTTGAAAGGCAAATGCTCTCCCGGCTGTGCTATCGCTGGGGTCCTGGCCCTCATTTTCTTCCTCTACATGATGGAGGGAATAATCTAGACCTTAAAGAGTTGTTATAAGAACTCCACAAGATAAAATATGCGCACGCAGGTGGATCCTGACAAGCAAATATTGATTCACCTTAAAATGTTTCGAATTTATGATGAAGTGAAAGCTTTGAGAATTCAGCAGAATCTTTTCAACTTTAGAATTTGCCCTTTCCTGGGTGAGACATAATGCAGGCAGTGTGGTACTGAGGTTATACTGGACCCAGGCAGTGACGTGTGCCCTCAGCCAGTCCCTCCATCACAAGGCCAAACTACCCATCCCTACAGACATCTTCACTTTCAGAGCTGTGTGCAATAAATTACAGGATGTATTAAATACCTTATTCCAAAGCAGGCTTTGTATTCGATTATTTGATCCAACTCTAGGATAGCATAATTGCTGAATACATTTAAGGAAGAGGGTTAAGCTGTGATGATGATGGGTATACTTAATGCATTTTTCAGTCTATTTCAGCGTTCAGTGAGTTGCTCCAGATGGAACCCATTCTATAGAAAGATCTAGAAACCTAGTTTTCTAGATCTAGCCTAATTTTCTGTGTTATCAATGCTCATGCCCGAAACCGTTGACGCTCTTACTGTTGTTTGCATATTCCAGCTCTGGCTGCAATTGTTCTACACTTCCAGTAACCAGTGAGCACCTTTGAATTTTGTTTGTTTATTTAGTTATGGGGGTTGGGGATACCTACGGTGTTCAGGGCTTACTTCTGACTCTGTGCTCAGGGATCACTCATGGCAGGCTCGGGAAACATGGGGTACTTAAAATTGAAACCAGGTTGGATGCATCCAAGACAAATACTCTACCCACTGTACTATCACTTTGGCCCTGCCTTTGGATTTTGAAAGGAGGAATTTAAACACTTGTCATCTGATTCACTTCATTCAGAATTTTTTTTTAAATCTGTCTTTAAACAATCTAGCTCACCACATACCTGTCAAAGCTGTCATGGAATGCTTGGTGCAGAACAGCAGCATTCTCTTAACATTCAGATCTGAGTTCTAATGCTCAAAATACACAAATACTCAGGCTGTCCTTCAATGTATGCAGAATTATATGCCCTATTTTAGCATCTTCTGATCAATTAAACATTTTTGTTCTTGCTTTCTATCATATAAATAAATAGTTTCATATATTGAGGGCTATAGCAATAGTACAATGGGTAGTGTGTTTGCCTGGCATCCAGCTGACCAAAGTTCGATTCCCGGCATCCCATATAGTCACCTGAACACCGCCAAGAGTAATTCCTGTCTGCAGAGCCAGGAGTAACCCATGAGCATTGTCAGGTGTGGCCCAAAAAAAACAAAAACAAAAAAGTAAGAAAAGAATTTCATATGAAAATGTGAAATCAAGAATACATATCTAAATAATTTTAAAATGGAAAAATAATTAGAAGGTATAAAATCTAACTGGGAGAGAAGCATTTTAACAATATTCAAAATAGCATGAAATACTTTTGAGAATCTACTGGGGACAGGAGAGATAGTACAGCAGGTAGGACACTTGCCTTGCACGTGGCCAGTCTGAGTTGTTCTCTGGCAGCCCACATGTAGCCCCCCGCACCACCAGGAGTGATCCCTGAGCCCATAGCCAGAAGGAAGCTTTTAATCCCTGAGCACACTCAGGTGTGGTCAACCCCTCTCAATTCCACGCCCCAAAAGTCTTGTTGGAAAATAACATGTTTATTATCCTTAATGATAAAAATTTCTATTTAATTTTCCAAAGGAAATTTTCAAAGAAAAATAATGTTTGATACAAAATCTAATATAGTCTCATACATGAATGCATGTATATATTGCAAATATAATTTTCTTAAAAGATTTGCTCTTCCTTGAGTGTTTTAGCTGGATAAGAAGAAAAATTTGGACTGGGAAAGCCATGAGAGATACATAATACGGTTTCCCCTCTGGGATAGAAAGGAGTTTTCCAGGAAGGAGAAGATAGATTTTGCATTTTATGGCTGTGGGTAATGCAGTTTCCCCAGCTGTTAGGACTTCTACAAGTCCCAAAGCAGCAGAAGAGGAATGAAGTGAATCCTGCTGAGAGGCAGACACTGAACTGGGAGTTGAGAAATGTGCTTGGCGCTGCTTCTCTTGCTCTCCCGGGCAGTCAGCATTTCTTCCTCTTTGTTCTCTTGCGCCTCTAGTCCCTTGTTTCTAGTATCACCAACCCACCAGCCCACAGTATAAGTTCATGGCCCACAACGCCTCTCGCCTGGCCTGCATGGCCACGATGCCTCTCACCTGCCTGTGTGGCCCATGATGCCTCTCGCCTGCCTGAGTGGCCCACACGCCTCTCGCCTCCTGGCCCACGATGCCTCTGGCCGGCCTGCGTGGCCCATGATGCCTCTCGCCTGCCTGCGTGGCCCATAACGCCTCTCGCCTGCCTGCATGGCACGGCCCCGCCTGCCCCACGATGCCTCTGGCCTGCCTGAGTGGCCCACAATAACCTCGTCTGCCTGAGTGTCTCACAATGCCTCTCGCTTGCCTGTGTGGCCCACAATGCCTCTCGCCTGCCTGTGTGACTCACAATGGCTCTCGCCTGCCTGCAGAAATACAACACTGGATAGGTGTCCACAGTAATCCTACTACTATGATTACTAGAATTGCATTAAGTAAGATTCCTTTCATTATTTTACTTTAAATGTATGGTTAATCTTCAGGTTATTAAGTCTTTCACCCAGAATCTTGTCTAGTTTTCCAACCTTTAAAGACCTTTATTTTTTAAGTATTTTATTATACCACCATGAGATATACAATTACAAAGATATGCAATTAAAAAGTTCATATTTGGGTTTTGGTCATTCCAGCAACCATCCCTCCACCAGTGCCCATCTCCCACCACCAACATCCCCGGTTCCCTCCCCTCTCCCCCAGCCTGCCTCCCTTTCTTTCCCTTTCTCTCTCTTTTATTTTTTTTTAATATTTTATTACACCACCATGTGATATACACTTACAAAGATGTTTATGTTTGGGTTTCCGTCATACAGTGTTCCAGCACCCATCCCTCCACCAGTGCCCATTTCCCACCACCAATGTCCCCACTTCCCTCCCCCTCCCTAGCCTGCCTCGATGGCAAGTTCTTTGTCTCTTCTCTCTCTCTCTTTCTCTCTTCTCTTACACATTGTGGATTGCAATACATACATTTAGAGATTATCATGTATATCTTTTTTCCTATATTCAATGCTCAGTTCTAGGCTGGTATTATCACTTTTGACAAATATTAGCACACTGTTCCCTTCTCTGTCTTACCTAACCTCTGATTCCCACATGTTTGTGGTAGATTCCACCTATTTTTTTAATTGAAAGATGCTCATGTAGAGTTTTGGTTCCACAGTGTTCCAACACGCACCCTCCACCCAAACCCATCTCCCATCACCAATGTCCCCACCTCCCTTCCCCTCCCACACCTCAACCACTTGGCAGGTTCTGCATGTCATTTCTTTCCTCTTTGTATCTCCTTCCCAACAAACTTTCCTGCTCTTCGTGGAATGCAGTGCATTAAAAGACATTACTGTTTCACTATTTTAGTGGACTGTGTGGCCGCTTGCAGCCATGCGGACCTGGGCTCCGAACTGGTTTTGCTCTGCTGATCTGGTCGTGAGGCAGTTTCCCAGCTTCCGGACAGCGAAAATGGTGGCCAGTGTGATGGGCGAGTCTCAGCCGGCTGCTTCCGGGACCCCCCCAGAGACAACGGGCCCACTCCCAAAACCCATCTGCCCTCCTCAGGGTTCCATGGTTAGCTAGGACCGGCGTGAGCCGAAGTTCCAGCCTCCCCAGCCGCCCATGAGGCTCTGTATGCTGGCCGCGGGCAGCTCCTGAGCAGGGCCACCAGGCTTGACAAAATGGCCCTTTCTCTCTCTTTTTAAAGACCTCTTTCTAGTTTCCTTCAAGGGGGAACTTAAACAGTTATTACTGGTTTGTTTCTAGGGAGGCTTTGAATTTTTTTCCAATTTATGCAGCCAAGAGGAACGTGATCATTTAGACGTTTAGTTTTCTATGAAGAAAGGAAAATGAGAAGCAGGATTGAAATAGCAGAAAAGAGAAGAAAAGCAAGAAAAGGTAAATGGAGAGGAGGAAAGGAAGGAAGACAGAGGAAATTTGGTCTTAACTGGCCCCTGTTCTGTGACCTGCCTGTCTTGTCTACAGCAGGACTGAAACTTTTTCCATTAACACTCATCTGAGCAATCAACAGGCTCAAGCACGGTCAGAGACACCAGATTCGTTCTGTGGGTGATAATACTGGTTTTGTTTGTTTGTTTCTGAAAGGGGGCAATCTCCAGCGTGGTGCCGAGTGCTCTCTCCCGGGTTTTCTTGAGTACCATGGCATGGGGAGGATCAGCGGGGCCTCCCCACGCAGATCCTGTGCTTCCAGCCATTGAGCTATTGCAACCCATGCAGGTTGTAACAGAATTCGCTTAATCTGTCATGTCAAAAACACCATCAGGGAAAAAGGAAATTTCATTTTTCCACATCAAGATGGGATGCAACTAGGCAATTGCCCCGAGCAGGGCTATAGAGCACAACATAAGGAATTGTTGGACAAAAAGGAGAGGAGCAGAAGAATGGAGTTTCTCCACTGGTTCTTTCACGGCTACACTGAGGTACACAGGAGGGGCACATTATGGGACTTATATGAGGGCCCTTCCTGCTGGAATCGTTGTGGTGGGTGCATTCTGTCTTAGGTCCCATAGAGGCATTTAGTAACTTATTATTTCAGTGGTCCTGCTCACCTTCACACCTGGTTCTGTTCTGTCCTGGTCAACTTTATGATTTATGACCTAAATGTGTCTGCCTGGTTCCCAAGAATGGGCTGCTCAGAGCTCCTGGCTCTGACTGCCCACCCCCCCCCCCCCCACCAGGTTACCTGCGCTTAGCTACCTGCTTATGTGTCTGACTTTCTCATCACTATGACAATACACCAAGATGAGGCATTTCTTCATTCAAGGAGTACAGGGAGAGAAGAGCAAACACTGCTACTTGTCAATTGTCACTTGTCTTCCCATTGTTCATTGATTTGCTCCAGCAGGCATAAGTAACGTCTCCATTTGTTGAGAATGAGGTCCATTATTGTTACTGTTTTTGGCATATCGAATACACCATGGGTAGCTTGCCAGGCTCTGCCATGGCTCTGGGTTCATCCCAGGGGGCCCTGTCTTTTTCTATGTCAGACCATCAACCATCCAGGGCCCATGGGGCAGAGCCCTGGGTAGACAAGCCTGTCTCCTGTCTGCCACCTGCCAGTGCAGTCAGGCACCTCAACCACACCTGCAACACCTCAAGGGGCAGGAAACACTGATACTTAACCCTCACATATCACAGCAATAGACTTTAGATGAATTTCTGGTTGGTTCTGCACATTCAGAAACCCTGTACTGTTGCTGAAGTATCTCACTCCCCCCACGCACACCCACCCACATAGCCACTGATGAAGAAAACAGAGGTTCCCAGTGAGGTCCCCAGTATTCCCTGAGCACTGTCTCTTCTACTCTCCTTACTTTGTGGCGCTGACTGGGACAACAGAAGTCTCCAAAGATCAGCCCAGAAGGCTGGAGCAGGAAATGGAAAGGAAGCAGGTTTGGAGTGAGATCTGGGAGCCAGGCCCAGATTCCACACTCACCAGCTGTGGGATTTTGCTCCAGTTGCCTAATTATGCTCCTTGTTTGTAAAATGTGCAGAATCCACATGGGTGAGTTGCAAAGATTTGTGGCAATAGTGAAGCAATGGCGCCATCCACCCAGCCAAAGGCTCCCATGAGTTGGCCCCTCCCTGCCTCAGCCTCTCTGCTTCACCCAGGTTTCCAGACAACTCAACACCTGCTTGGAACAGCCCTGAGCCTTCACAGGGCTTCACTTCTCCAGGCACCCAGACTCTCTGCCTTGCCTGCAGATCAGAAGAGCAGATGCCACATTCTTAAGGAACACAAGCAGAGATGATTGTTAGGATGATTATCTGGGTCTGAGAAGTTGGTCACACAGGCCTGAAGAAAACAGCCACATTATTTTTTTTCACAAAAGGAAGCATTGAAATGTGTATTCCTCCTGGAGTCCATACCCCAGTGAAAAACACTCCTTCATTCTACCCAACAGTAGCTCCTTGTCCAGACACAATACCAGCTCCACACACAGCTCAGGAAGCATAGCATCCCCATGGAGACAGCCAGGGTTTCTCTGAGAACACTGGGACAACGGCCCACCCCACCCCAGGCCATTAGCCCTTGAGAAGAGGTAGTGGCCCACCTAAGCAGCGGGATAAGCCTGACTCTGGCGGTCCTCGGTCCTGGAATATTTGTGCTTATTAGAATCACAGAGTAGACAGAAATAAGATGTGCTACAATGCCCAAAATGAGTATTCTCTCGAGAAGGAAAGATGCAGACCTGCTACATGCTGCTCTCACTCATCCAGAAAATGTGTGGATGTGGCTTCATTTAAATTCACACTTTCTGCAGCTGGGCGCTCTTGAGGAATTGAGTCCACCTTTCTGAGCCTCATCTCCTTCATCTGATTAACAAAGACCTCAAAGAATTGTGCTGGGGATGAAATCACACAGATATGAAAATGAGAAGGGCTTTTTCTGCAGTATAGGAAATTGCACTACGAGTCTTTGAATGTCTTTGGTGGCTCTGGGTTTTTCTTTTCAAGAGGAAATTTGATTTCTACAGAAGCCAAACGTCAAGTGATTGTGGGTAAATAATGTGAGTAATAAAGCTGAGTTCTATATCTATATAATAGCTATATATTTCATTTCTTCTAAAGAGACTGTCTCTCTTAAATACTGAGATTAGTTTCTATCCATGACATATAAACAAACTTGAACTAGTGAACACATATTCAAATTCTCTTGTGGAAGCAAACACTCATCACCCCTATTGGAATGTATGGCATTATTGCTTTTCACCAGGATTATTGCTAAATGTTTTCCCAACATCCTCTATTGCTTTAAAAGTATTTCAAGCAGTGATAGTATCACTGTATCACTGTATCACTGTATCACTGTCTTCCCGTTCATCATCGATTTG
Source organism: Cryptotis parvus (assembly GCA_021461705.1). Classification (NCBI taxonomy): domain Eukaryota; kingdom Metazoa; phylum Chordata; class Mammalia; order Eulipotyphla; family Soricidae; genus Cryptotis; species Cryptotis parvus. Next base: position 24,222 of record JAJIBD010006147.1, read on the forward strand.
CTCAAGCGGGCACCAGTAACATCTCCATATGACCTGTCTCATGCAAGTAGAGCCCAAGGGCACCTACTTGCTCCAGGAACATAAAGAGCCTCAAACCATTCTATCAGATCATGGAAATGAGGTCTATAATTGTTACTGGTGTTTGGCAGATCAAATACAACACGGGTAACTTGCCAGGCTCTGCCGTGCGGGTAGCATACTCTTGTAGTCATCTCAAAATCCAGTATTTATTAATGAACCGTGCTGCCACAAGCAGCCGCAGGGAGCCAGGCTGTCATAGGTTGGTCTGCTGGGGAGTGGAGTTCTGACGGGGGAAAGTCCGGATGTGGAAAATGGAGGCCCTCATGGAGTGGAGGGTCATCTGACTTGTTGTGAGGCTCTGCTGGGGTGGCAGGCCAGGGCTAGAACCTGCCATCCCTCCCAGGCACCTCATGAGCGGCTGAGCACAGGGAGAACCAGTAGCAGCTCTGCCCCATGTCTGAATCTCTATTTCATAAGTATCATTGAAATAAATGTAATGTATCATTTCCTCCACCTAAAAAAGTGCCTTGACCATAATTTATTCTGATATTCTCTTATTTAACAAATAGTCAGGGAGTTCTACCATAAGCTCATGTATTATGGATTCATCACCAGGATCTCACCATTCTACAAAGAAGTGATCATTGATGTCAAAAGAGGGGTTCGGCAGGGTGATACCATTTCACCAAAACTCTTCAGTGCCACCCTCGAGAACATCATGGGACAATTAGAATGGGAAGGAATGGGAGTGAAGATAGATGGTCGGCAACTACACCACCTCCGCTTTGCTGATGACATCGTTCTAATAACACCAAACATTAGCCAAGTGGCACAAATGCTGACTGACTTCGACCGAGCATGTGGAAAGATAGGTCTACAGCTGAATCTGTTGAAAACTATGTTCATGAAAAATGAACTAGTTCCTGAGGCCCCATTCACTCTCAATGGAACAAACATCTCTGAATGCAGCAGTTATGTGTACCTAGGTGGAGAAGTCAACATGATGAATGACCTAAAACCTGAGCTGCGCAGGGGGAAGAGAGCGGCATGGAATGCCTTCAAAGGCATCGAAGAAATAGCTAAAAGGACAAAGAACCTCCAGCTCCGGGCACATCGACTCCACCGTTCTCCCTGCATTAACATACGCCTCAGAGACCTGGGCCCTACGAAAGCAGTATGAGAATGCTATCTGGGTCTCCCAGAGAGGAATCGAAAGAGCTATGCTTGGAATATCACACCCCACTCAAGTGAGAGAAGGAATCCGGAGTTCTGATCTCCACCATCATCCAGAATCAGGGACGCTGTCTCGTTTGCCAAGGCATCGAAAATCAGATGGACTGGACATGTAATGCGATCTGGAGACAACCGCTGGACTAGAGCCATTACCGACTGGATCCCACGGGATGTCAAAAGATCACGTGGCCGCCCACCTACAAGATGGTCAGACTTCTTTGTCAAGACCCTGAAGGAACAGTTTGAGGCTCTTCATATTCCTGAATCAACCAGATGCCATTGGGCTACATTGGCATGTGATAGGGTCCAATGGAAATGTTACTGGCGCCGCTCGAGCAAATCGATGAATAACGGGATTCAAGTGATCAAGTGATCTACCATAAGGCAGAATTTTTCCAGGTTCTGAAGATAAGAAATAAATCTAACAGGCACAGAGCTCTTCCTCGTGTACTCTTGAGAGGCACAATGGTCATGCAGCAATCAATAAGAACAGAGTAGTGGATGGCAGACGGAGGTGGAAGCTATAGAGAGAGAACAATGCCCAGTAAGGGTGAGAGTCACGAGGGATTGGGGGAGAAAAGTGGGGCTTGTTATTTCCAATATGGTTGCTGGGGAAAAAAAACCCTAGGCTGAGCTGACAGTTGAGAAGAGAAGGACAGGAGGGAGAGCACGGGGTTCCGCAGGAAAAGGGAGAAGGGGAGGAGCTCCAGAGGGAAGTGCTGGTGCAATGGCCCCAAAGCAAAACAAAGCAAAGCCTAGAGGAGAGCTCAGGCACAACACCAGAGGGAAGGAGACTGGTGGCAGTCCAGGCGGGATGGGGAGGGATGACGCCGCCTCCGCCAGCTGCTCCCTTCTCCCCTGGGGCAGTGATGGGAACCTGGGCTTCTGCTGGGGTAAACTAGGAAGCTACTGCAGAATTTGAAGGGGAGTAATTGCCATGATTTGCATTTGTCAAGGATCATTTGAGCATTCTAGCTACAGACCTTGGTGGGGGGCCCTGGGGGGGGGCAACTGGGACTGGTGTTCAGGGTGTCCGATATGTCCAAAGAAAGCAATACGGTAACAAGTTCAGGTGCATTTTCTACAAGGCAACCTTGTTTCCTACCAGTTATTGCCAGGAATCTGCTGTATGGGAAGAGACAACTGTGGTGGAACATGACAAGTTTTGAAGTGATGCCATACGGATAAATGATTACTGCAAGAAAGGGAGCCACTGAGACTGAGCTGCAGTGTTTTTTTAATTGCCTGATTTTGCTTTTTGTTACCAAGTCAACACAGCACTGACACGATTTAATCAGGGCATAGACTAGAGTTTTTCTTTCATCTCAACATTCCAGCTTGCTGACTCTTGTCTTTGAAGTTTATTGCCGAGTATTCAGAGATTGATCTTTAAAACTACATCACTGTAGGTGTGGTCAGAAAGCTGGAAATTAATCTGAGTACATTTTTTCTTTTTATTACCACTTAGATAATATGATTGCAGTAATGCTAACGTTTATGGTGTTGGTGCCGGTACACACCCCCACTAATGCTCCACCACTATCCCTGCAAAACTCTTGCCTGACCTTATTCCCCCACGCCACCAATAATCAGTAATTAATTTTGTTCTCTAGGGCCAGGAGTTGCCCTGCTTGCTGTTGCATCTTCCACTAGTCCATGTCTCATATTCCACAGAAGAATAAGATCATCTGATATTTGTGCTTTTAAATATACTTAAATTTATATTCCTGAATCAACCAGATGCCATTGGGCTACATTGGCACGTGATAGGGTCCAATGGAAATGTTACTGGCACCTGCTCGAGCAAATCAATGAATAACAGGATTCAAGTGATCAAGTGAAATATACTTAATATGGTGCATTTATACAGTTTATAAAAGCTTCCCATCCTCCATGTTTTTCTTGCACCGCCTTTTAGTTTCTGTTTTTTTTTTCTTTTCTTTTTGGGTAACAACTGGCAATGCTCAGGGGCTACTCCTGGCTTTGCACTCAGGAATAACTCCTGGTGGTGTTTGGGGGACCATATGGGATGCTGGGGATAGAGCCCAGGCTGGTCACTTGAAAGCAAATACCCTACTACTGTCTATCATTCTGGCCCCCTATTTTCTGTTTTATAAGTGGAAAAAAAGTAATTGCGAGGCAGGCAGGAGCTTTAAATTGTTCATTTATCCCGTGCTAGCAGACTGGTCGTGAACTTCATGTCAACAGAACAGGTTGCAAGGAGCCTATTGTTCTGCAGGGAGGTTTGTGGAGGTCTGGGTTGACACCAGAACATGATTCAGGTTTAGTGACAGCAGACAGAAATCACGGTATCTGGATTTCTTTCGGAAGCCTGACTTTTTGAAGGCAGTTTCCCATCAGGGTTGATAAATGGATTCTGTAGTCAGTCATCGTGTGTTTAACCAGCCAAGTACAGGACATGAAAAATACATGGCCCTAAACCCCTGGCTGTTCATTCTGATGAGCTACAACTGCAAACACACCAGCTCCATGAGAGCTTCTGCAGGAAGCTGGCATTTGCTTCTCTGGGAAAGCTCTGGTTGCTGACAATTCAAGATCTCCTGAGCACGTCAATAAATTCAATAACCACATTAAAGTCTGGGAGAGGAAAGGAACAGGCACTTCTCTGAAGAAAACAGATGGACGGCCAATAGGCACATGAAAAAGAGCTCATCACTTATCAGGGAAACCCTAAATAAGGTGACAGTGAAATATCTTACATCAGTGAGGATGGTGTGTATCGGAACGACAGCAGTGAGCTGTGCTGGCAGAGTTGTGGTGAAAGAAACCCTCATTCACTATTGTGGGGGAATGCTCCAAGTTCATTCCCTAGGGAAAATATTATGGAGATTTGTCAAAAAGTTAATAGTGCTATTATATGACATAGTGATTCCACTTCTTGGAATCTACCCACAAGATGCAAAAACATTCTCTCGAAAAGAGAAATGCACAACTATGTTCATTGCAGTGGTTAGTGCAGGTTATGGAAACAACTCAGTGCCGAGAACAGAAGAACAGACAATGGAGCTGTGCTCTATATGCACGATAGAAGATTATGCAGATACAAGGAATGATGAAACTCTACACTATGGAATACTATGGGCTGTCAGAAAGGATGAAATTATGAAATTTACCTGTAAATGGATCGACATGGAGTCTATCATGCTGAGTGAAATTAGTCAGAAGGAAAAGGACAGATATAGAATGACTGCATTCATTAATAGGATATAGATACCAGTGTTTTAATAAATATGGGAAATGGTAATGGCAGATTAAAACTCACCACTGAATATACACAAAGAGACTTAAGTGATAAACTAAATATCTGCAGGCTAGCCACAATGTGTAAAATAAGAGGGACAAATGCAGACAGAAGAATAGAGAGAAAGAGGAAACTGGGGTACCTGCTATTAGGCGGGTGGGGGACGGGGGGGAGGGGTACATTGGTGGTGGATGGGGCACTGGTGGAGGGATGGGTGCTGGAATACTGTATTACCAAAACCAATTATGAACACCTTCGTATTGTATGTTTCACGGTGGTATAATAAAAAATTTTAAAAAAAAGGAATGATGAAACTATTCAATTCGCTGCAACTTGGATGAAACTGAAGGATCTCACATTAAGTTTAGTAAGAGCACAAGGGAAACACCAGGTCTTATCACTAATCCTGGTGTGAGAATAACATGTCTAGGGAATGGTAGGTAGCAAAGGTGGGAAAAACCTTGAGATTTTGGCTCTATATTAAAGAAGCAAAAAGCACCTAAGAGAAACGGAGCAAGGGTTTAAAGGTGTAAGATGAGAAGGTCTGGTAATAATACAAGGGCAAGGGTCTGGGACTTTGGTGTTTGTGCTATTGAGGTGAGGTATCTGTAAATGCTGAAAACACTAGATTGACGCGACTGAAATCATGGGACCCAAACTACAATAATTAAACTTAATGTTACTGTCAAGTCTTCTGGGGATTAAGGTGGGAAACCTGAAGTTATTGTGGAAGGATGGGGCTCATCGGGTGGTTGGATTAGGAGTGAGAAAATTGTATACCCTGGATTAGGAGTGAGAAAATTGTATAGCCAAAAAACTAATTATAAACAACTATGAAAATTGTGATATCTAAATTATTTTTAAATTTATTGATCAGACGCTTTTGTTAAGTTTATGGTCATACCACCCAGAATGCACCTGATCTCTCGTCAGCACTTTTATTTCATCTCTATAATGGTATATCTTATAACAACTGAACTTTACTGAAATTCCATTTTGTGGGGGTGAGGGATCAAACCTGGCCATCACATGCAAGGCAAGTGCCCTACACACTAAACTATCACTCCAACTTCTCAGTATCCTATTTTAGGAAAGTCATGTCACATAATTTTACACTGCCTCTGTGATTACAAATCATTTTTGAGGGAAGGGACTTCAATATTTGAAACAAGAGGGGTTTTTTTAAGAATATTTACCCTGGAAACCCAAAAACATACAGCAGGAAAACCATCTTCACTTCTGTGTTCATTGTAGCGCTATTCACAATAGCCAGAATCTGGAAACAACATTAGTCCCCTGAGAACAGACCATTGGATAAAGAAACTGTCTACATAATGGAATACTATGCAGCCTTTAGGAAAAACATGAAGTTATGAAATTTTCTTATAAATTTATGGAAAGTATCATGCTTAGTGAAATGAGTCAGAGGGAGAGGAAACAGACATAGAATGACCGCACTCATTTGTGGGATATAAGAAACATAGTATGAGACTTCAAAAGCATTGAAGAAATAGCAAAGAAGACAAAGAACCTCCAGCTCCAGGCACATCTCTTCAACTTCACCATTCTCCCTGCATTAACATATGCCTAGAAACCTGGACCCTACGAAAGCAGGATGAGAATGCTATTCGGGTCTCCCAGAGAGGAATCGAAAGAGCTATGCTTGGAATATCACGCCTCACTCAAGTGAGAGAAGGAATCCGGAGTTCTGACCTCTGTCGCTATTCCAGAGTCAGGTACACTGTCTCATTTGTCAAGGCATCGAAAATCAGATGGGCTGGACATGTAATGCGATTTGGAGACAACTGCTGGACTAGAGGCGTTACTGACTGGATCCCACGGATGTCAAAAGATCACGTGGCCGCCCACCTACAAGATGGTCAGACTTCTTCGTCAAGACCCTGAAGGAACGGTTTGAGGCTCTTCATATTCCTGAAGCAACCAGATGCCATTGGGCTACACTGGCACGTGACAGGGTCAAATGGAAATGTTACTGGCGCCCACTCGAGCAAATCAATGAATAACGGGATGTCAAGTGATCAAGTGATCAAGAAGTATGAGACTATTACACAAGGACAGTAGAAACAAGAACCAGGAGGACTGGTCAATGTTTGGAAGTTTGCCACAAGTGAGGGAGCCTGAGGAAGGAGCATGGTCAGGATAGAGAAGGGACGACTAAGACAATGGTAGTTGGACACTATCTCTCTGAACAGGAATTGAGTGCTAAAAGTAGGTAAAGGAAGATATATGATGATAACCTTTCAGAAGTTGTATTGTAAACCATAATGCCCAAAAGGAATGAGAGAGAGAGAGAGAAGGGGAGAGAGAAAGAGAGAAAGAGACAGGGTGAGGGGATGGGGGTGGTGGGGGTGGTGGGAGGAAAAGTGGGGACTGGGAAATGTGCACTGGTGAAGGGACAGGTATTGGAACACTGATTGAAACCCAATTGTGAACAACTTTGTAACTGTATCTCAAGGCGATTCAATAGATAAAATACAATAAAAGATTATCAGAGTATTATTAACTTAGCCTAAAAATGACTGAATACAAAAACTAATCAGATTGTTCTGAATGACTGTCCCATTGTCCAGAAGTTTAGTGTAATTGTATGTGTAATTTGTGCAGAACCTTGTGAAACACTTCATAAATTTCCATGTCATCTTTGTTCAGAGCTCATACTAATCTGTACTAAATTGTTCCAACTTTAAAAAGAGCAATGGGGGCCGGGGCGATAGCCCAGCGGGTAGGGCATTCGCCTTGCACGTGACCGGCCCATGCCAGACCGGGTTTGATCTCCAGCATCCCATATGGTCCCCCAAGCACTGCCAGGAGTAATTCCTGAGTGCAGAGCCAGGAGAAACCCCTGAGCATTGCCGAGTGTGACCCAAAAAGTAAAAATAAATAAATAAATAAATAAATGGATAGATGAATAAATAAATACAATAAAAATAAAAAGAGCAATAGGGATTCATATTTAAAATCCAAACTGTGTATAAAAATGTGTAAACTACACTGTATATCGCTTTTCATTGTACAAATAAATGCTAATAATAACATTATATGTCCCGAATAAATTACTTAATAATACTGAGTCAGATCTATAGCTAATACAACTGGTGAGAATTCAATTTAACTCTCTAAGATTGAGTAATGCATCCAACAGCCGTTTTTAATTTATATTGCTTTTTAATTTTAGGCACCATGATTTGCGATACTGTCTATGACAAGATTTCATGCATATAGTGTCCCAAGGATAAATCCTCCATCAGTGTCACTTCCTTCCACCACTGTCTCCTCTTACCATGGTAAGCTCAGATCTGTAGATCAGTTCTCAGGTTCTCAGTTCTCTGGCCATTCATTATTCCCTTACTATGCTTCTATATACCCACATATGAGAGCATACCTGTCCCTATCATAACTGATTCCGTTCAGTGCGATGTTCTACAGAACAAACCATGTTGCAGTAAGTTGCATGGCTTTGTTTTTTTTCCATCTAGCGGAGTAGTTGCCTTTGTGTATATATATATATAATATATATAATATATAACACACACACACATATACATATATATATCACTATCTTCCCATTGATCATCTATTTGCTAGAGTGAGCACCAGTAATATCTCCATATGTCCTGTCTCATGCTAGTAGAACCCAAAGGCTTGGGTTCCTGCTTGCTCCAGGAACATAAAGAGCCTCAAATCATTATATTAGGTCATGGGAATGACCTAATATAAAAGTTACTGGTATTTGGCATATCAAATACGACACAAGCAGCTTGCCAGGCTTGCCGTGTGGGTGGCATACTCTTGTAGTCACCTCTAAATAAAGCAATTATGGATGAACCACATGGCTGCAAGTGGCCGCACGAGCTGGGCTGTGATAGTCTGGTCTGCTGGGTGGAGTTGTGATGAGAAAGAAGTCCGGATGTGGAAAACAGAGGCCCTCATAGAGTCGGGGTTGGGGGGGGGTCGTCTGGCTTGTTGTGAGGCTCTGCTGGGGTGGCAGGCCAGGGCTAGAACCCGCCATGCCTCCTGGGTGCCCCATGAGCAGCTGGGCACAGGGAGAGCAAGTAGCAGCTCTGCCCCATATCTGAGAGTCTCTAGTTCAGCATACCTGGGCCGGATTGAAAATAAACTGCTGCAGGGTGGGTGTCAATGATCCGGGGTGTGATAGTCTTTCCCCAGTCATTTGCCTACAGCTATGCTACTCTAATAGGTACTGTACCTGTTGGTATTTATGTTCTCATTGGAGCTAATCAAGCAGACTGGAAGAAGCATGAGGTGATAACTACTTGTTTTTCCAGTTTAGTACTAAAATGAATTATTGAGCTATGTGACAAGTAACCATATGGGCCTTCCGAGCATCCCAGGAGTAATTCCTGAGTACAGAGCCAGAAGTAACTCTTGAGCATCACTAGGTGTGACCCAATAAAAGCAAAAAAAAAATTTTTAAATGAAATTAAATCATGCCCATGGCTTACCAAATTATTCATAATTGGGTTTTAGACACAGTATGTTCCAGCCCAATACTGTCTTTTTGCCCTACTCTGGGGTCCCAGGCACTCCCCCAAAACCTCTCTATCACCTTCACAGGCATCCTTTAAAGTTTGGTTGTTGAAATTTGGATCTCTGGTTTTCAGTGTTGTTGACTCTATTTGGCCTCGCAGTTCATCAATAAATGCTGGATTTAGAGATGACTATAAGAGTATGCTACCTGCACGGCAGAGCCTGGCAAGCTACCCATGTCATATTTGATATGCCAAATACCAGTAACAATTACAGACCTCATTCCCATGACCTAATGGAATGGTTTGAGGCTCTTTATGTTCCTGGAGCAAGCAGGTGCCCTAGGGCTCTACTTGCATGAGACAGGACATATGGAGATGTTACTGGTGCCAGCTCAAGCAAATGGATGATGAATGGGAAGACAGTGACAGTGACAGAACTTACAATGTAATGTCTCTCTGTCTCATTCATTCAATTAATATTTCTGTTTTACTTCAGAACTAATATATATGCTTGGGACATGTAGGTAAACAGACAAAATCTTTATCTTCTTAACATTCGAGTGATGGAGGAGGACCACAAAACTTATTAAAAGTCTAATAAATATTTTATTGTGAATATATTGCAAAAAGATAAAGTGATATAGGGGCTGGAGCAATAGTCCAGTGGGGAGGGTATCTGCCTTGCACACAGTCAACCCAGGTTCGATCCCCGACATCCCATAATGTCCCCTGTGCACTTCCAGGAGTAATTCCTGAGTGCAGAGCCAGGAGTAACCCCTGAGCATTGCCGGGTGTGACCCCAAAATATAAAATAAAAAAATTTTTTTAATAAAGTGATATAGAAAAAATGTTGAGGCATTATCCGAAATGTGGGTATACAGGAAGAGGAACAGGTGACAATTTTGAATAGGGAAGACAGGTTCATCCCCAAGGGGAGGGTGACATTTGAATAAAGATTTTCAGGAAGGGAAATAGCTAAGTGGGTTACAGCAGAAAGAATATGCGTATGCTGAGCAGATGGAAAAGGCTGGGCAAAAGGCTTGTTGAGGGTCTCATGGGCACTTAGTGTGAGGGGAATAAGAATGCCAGAGCAGACTGTATGCAGAGGAGAGCTATCCTCTGAGTTGTGTTTTGGAAAGACCAGTCACTTTCTGACCTGGGAAGCCTCTTTAAAGTCACATTGAAGGGGCTGGAGTGATAGCCCAGCGGGTAGGGAGTTTGCCTTGCACGCGGTCGGCCCAGGCAGGCCCGGGTTCGATCCCGGCATCCCATATGGTCCCCCAAGCACCGCCAAGAGTAATTCCTGAGTGCAGAGCCAGGAGAAACCCCTGAGCATTGCCAGGCGTGACCCAAAAAAAGCAAAAAAAAAAAAAGTCACATTGAAAACCAAAGGACCAGGTAGGAGTTTATAGCAACAATTTGGGCAAGAGATCAAACAGGACAGTAGCTGTGGGGAAGTAGGGAAGTGGTGTGAGAGGGAGGGTCAACAAGGACATCAGGGTATTTTGGGTCTGAGGAATAAGAAGGGTGGACTTTTGTGTAACTACTGAAATGGGGGAAACCTTTATGAGATAAGACAGTGGAGATGGGTGCTGAAGCATTGTATGACTGAAACCTAGTTATGAATAGCTTTGACCAGAGTAATAGTCCAGTAGGTAGGGCGCTTTCCCTGCATGTAGTTGACATGGCCTGGCACCACATAGGATTCCCTGAGTACAAAGGTAGGAATAAGTGCTGAGTGCAGCAGGTGTGATTCAAAAAACTAAACAAAAAAGTTTTTTAAAAAAACATAAAGAAGAAACATATTAAATTTCAGATGTCTAGAGACAGCCAAGTGGATGTATCCCATAAACAATTGCTTATAAGAGAGTTCAGGAGAGATGATGGTCATGGGATAGGAAGTGACTTCGGCATAGTGATAAAGGAGTTCATTAAGGAAGTTGGTGCAGGGAGAGAAGAAAACCAAGTTTGGAGAAGAGAGGGGACTAAAATGAAGACTGAAAAGGAGGAAGTAGAATGGGGAAAGTGGGGTGCCGTGGGGGCCAAATGATACAAGTCCTCCAAGGAGGAAGTGACAAAGTAAGCCACGGGATGGACACTTGAACTCCAGTCTATGTAACGTACAAGTTAGAATAACGCCTGCAGCAGGTAGGGCATTTGCCTTACAACAGCAGACCAGAATTCGATCCTCTTTATCCCCTATTGTCTCCTGAGCCCCACCGTGGCCGATCCCTGAGCAGAGCCAGGAGTAAACTATGAGCACCTTTGGCTGTGGTCCAAGAACAAGAACAAGAACAAGAATGCAAAAAAGAAAAGGAAGACAAGAAAGAAAAACACCTTCCATCCGTTTAAGATGTTCCTTAAATGGAACATCTCTGTAAACAGCTAGGTACGCCTGATGCAGTCCTCCATTGTAAAGTTGACCAACCTGACCCCTAGGGGTGCTCGAGGTCTTCAATAGCCTTAATCTCTTTCCCTACAAGACCTTACCTTCAAGATTGGACAGATTGCTCAAGGATGTACTCAAGAGACCCCTAACCCCACCAAGTATGACGCCACCTAATAAAGAGATCATAGTACCAATGTAGGACAAAGTATTCGCACATGGCAAACCGAGATAGTGGTTGTCACCTTGAGAAAGCCAGTGGATGTTCTCAGATTTCACTGTGTTTAAAATTTCCTGAGGAGCTTGTTAAATTCTATTTCTCCAAGGAAGCTCAGTCACCAGAAAGTCTAGTTAAAAGAGAAGGAACCGAATCTTCATATCCCAAGCCCAGGTGGATCCAACGAACAGGTTCCCTGCAGCTGTAGCACAGGAGAAATGAAAGATAATGAGTCTCAGAGAGTGATGCCCATTTCTGCTTTTCTTCTCAGGACCTGAGAATGACTTTTGCCTCTCTTCTCTTCCTTCCCTTCCCTGCTATTGATGAGCTGAGAAGCCCTGTCTTTAGGAACTTAGGTCCTTGAAGATCAAGGTGGTTTCACTGAAAGCACAACTGGGGAGTAGCACAAAGCACAATGGGCTTACATTGGCTTTTAGTCTGTCCATGTCACAGTGACCTCGGATTTTGGGGAACTTGGAAATAATTGTCCTATGTTGGGTTACTCTCTATTCACAGCCCCACTCGCTAGCTCTGTTTTATATTGTAAATGATAGGTTGCTTCTCTCTCTTTCCTGCCTGCCCTTTATATATACTTATGCTAGTACAAAGGATATTTTGTTTACACACAGGAAAACAGATAAGGCTATGAATTTGGCATATAGGAGTTAACTCATTCTGAATTAATTATTCCTGGGACTCCATCATATTTCCTAACAAAAAGCCTCAGGCACCCTTAGATTGATTCTAATTTCATACAGCCCAAAAGTAAGGTCCCACTGTGAGACTGGATAGACCCAGGGTAGTCCAGGAATAAACTACCCTACCCTCAATATGGGACTGAGTGTCCTGAGCAATAGTCTAAGAGCAAGATCATGGAGCAAACTCTGTTCTGACCCAAAGATAAGCAATAGATCAATAGGGCCTTGAGGGAATTAGGGACAAATGATTAAGGGAGAGGAGTGTGGGTTATATGGCAAGATATCCCAGGAATGGTCACCCCATAAATTTCACCCCTAATGTAGATAAACGTCTGTCTCTCTTATTATGTTTATACAAAACAACTAGAAATATTATTGAAATAATCGTTTACCAGCCAAGACAGAGAAAACAACATGTCCTGGGATTCCACCCTATAGCTCCTATAAATCCAGGAGCTGGGGCGAGGTCCCATGGTCATTTTGCCCTGGTTAGGGAAACTTCCTCCCACCTCATTGTGAGATAAAGAGTCTTTACATCTTGTAACTCCCTTTCTGCAGTCTTTTAAAAAGTGTATACCTCTGACAGATATGATTTGACTTAGTGGTAGTGGTATAAGTGAAGCTAGGTGGAGTGAGAAATGAGTGGAGGATTAAAGTCTTCGATTTTGGTGGTCTGTTCCTTTGTCCATCAGTTTTATTTTGGGGAGGTGGAGAATGACCATTGTTCTCAATCACAGCTAGGGACCTCACTCATCCCCAACAGTCCTGTCCAATATTTTAATAAAATTTGAATTTAATTTCCAACCTTTGAATTTCAGAAAATCTCACACACAAATCAAACTTTTCTGCTTTCCCTAAGTAGCTAGAAGATAAGAAACCTGGTTCCAAATTCCCCAAAGTTGCTTCTGTAACATGGGTCTAGGTACTGTCATTTACACTAAACACTTATTTTCCTGTTATCGCCCAAAGGTCAAGGACAATTGTCAGTTGACATTTATTAATGTAGTCACATATTGATCCACCTCAAAGTTGAAAAAGAGGGAAGTATTTCCTTGGAAAATATATGACAAGAGTGTTTGGAGTTTTGAGAATAAATATTGTTGCACAGTACCTTTCTTTTGGGGGTTATGTGCCATGGTGCTTAGGGGGACGGACCTTGCAGTGCTGGGGATTGTATACAGGACCTCACACATGCAAGACAGAGCTCTACCACCGAGCCACACTCCTCGCCCCAATTCTTTGTTCTTATTGGCATTTCTTATATGGTTTCTGTAGGCACTTATGCCTGCTGTGTGTGGTCTAGCTCTTAGTTCAGAGGTGACAAAATTGCTCTTATAGTCAAAACGACCTGCTAAACTTTTATTTTATTTTATTGCTTTTTTGGGTCACACCCAGCTATGCTCAGGGTTACTCCTGGCTTTGTACTCAGGAATTACTCTGGCAGTGGTTGGGGGACAATATGGGATGCCTGGGATTGAACCCAGTTCAGCCACGTGCAAGGCAAATGCCCTATCCACTGTGCTATAGCTCCAGCCCAATCTGCTAAACTTTTAGGCAATAAAAAGGAAATAATAACATAGTAAAGCAAGTGAATTTTAAAGTTACACTAAGGAAAAAGAAGTCAGATCTAAGAGTGGTATTGTATAATTCCACTTACATAAAATTCTAGAAAAGTCAAGACTAGAGCAAAAGAAAGCAGAACAATTGTTTCCTTGGGCAAACAACTTTGAAAGGTACTGAATTTTGATATGCTATTTCATGTGTAAAGTGACTAACATATTTATAACATATATATAACATAAAATGGCTAACATTAACATATAAAATGGCTATACTTGTACAGTTATCATAAAACATAATTATATTTGTCTGCTGCAAGTTAAGTTGTACCCTTAATTTTATTAATTTTAAATGTTTTATTTGGAAGGAAGTTTGAGTCAGATCCTGTAGTGCTCAGGGGCTATTCTTGGTTCTGTGCTCGATAGCGCCCCCTAGTGGAACTTGAGGGCTCATAAGTACTCAGGGATTCAAACCAGCATGGTCAGGGTCCAAGGCAAGCACCGTAAGCCCTGTACTAACCATCTGGCCCACAACTTGCACATTCCAAGTGAGTGCATTTGATTCTCTGTGGATTATCTCTTATAAAATTTGAGAACTTCTTTACATAGCAGCCAAGGAAAGAGCTGAAATCAAGTAGGTCCTTGTCTTTTCTTTTGCACAGTCTATTGGTCAATGCAGGCGGTCAAACAGGATTTCAGGGTTCATAAACATTATGACCCATTTTTAAATCCCTGAACATATAGATAAGATTTGCATCAAGCAGTAGGCCCAGATGATCTAGTGGAGGAGAATGGAGTTGGGGCCTAGTCCCCAGGGCTCTTGAAATTCCACCCAGGGTTGCACCGTAGGCTGCATTTTTTTTTTAAATTTTTTGCTTTTAGGCCACACCTGGCGATGCTCAGGGGGTTACTCCTGGCTCTGCACTCAGGAATTACTCCTGGCGGTGCGCAGGGACCATAAGGGGATGCCGGACATCGAACCCAGGTTGACTGCGTGCAAGGCAAACACCCTACCCGCTGTGCTATTTCTCTGGCCCCTTGGGCTGCATTTTTAAGGAAGGACCTGTTAGCTGGCCTGGGAGAGGACCCAGGCCTCTCTAGGTTGAGACTGATGCATTGAACCAAACATGAGGTCATTTGTTCTTTCCTTTCCCATGTTCCTCCCTCCTTGCCCTCTGCAACCTTCACTCTTACACTCCTAATTTTCTTCTACTAGACTAATGCCTGAACTGTAGCCTTCACACGTGTCTTTCCTCCATGATGGCAAATGTTCCAGGAAGAGGGAGCAGAAAGCAGTGTTGAGAATCCTGGATCTTTACCTCAGGGTACAGAGCAGGGCTGACCTCAAAATCAGCAAGAGGGTGTTGCTGTGACAGTTTGTGTCTGTGAATTGATTAGTGTCGTCCGGAATCTGTGGCAAACACCCCACTTTCCAGTTTTCTCTTGGATTGTTTACCCAAGTTTCAGGAACAGCATCATGGAGTGTGCACCATGATGATTTTTCCTTTTATTTTTAGTCTTTGGGTCACACCAGGCAGTGCCCAAGGGTTGTTTCTGGCTCTCTATTCAAAGATTAGGATCATTCCTGGTAAGCTCAGGGGATCATATGGGGTGCCCATATCAAACGTGGGTTGGCGGCTTGCAAGGTAACAGCCCTACCTGCTGCTATACTATCACTCTGGCCCCTGATAATTCTTTATGACTGGATTGACCTACAGACTCCTCAGTAAATCAGGAAGTGTGATATTTGGGCGTGACAACAGAGGCCCTGGGAACATTGCCAGTATTCTCTCCCCACTTCTTGGTTGTCTGATTTCGACTTGTAGCATCTTTGCCTACGGTTTTCAGAGTGGCTGTATTCTGCATATTTCCAGAAGCAATATGTGACATTCCAGTTGTCATTCAGTACTGAAACTGTGGGGTTCTTTTGTCTTGGTGGTGGAAGGCTATTAATTTTATGCAATTGTCCTTCGTTTCATTTTCGCTTCCCTATACCTGTTAATATTGGGTATTTTCACGAGCCAAATATTTCCTGTAGTGAAATATCTGTCCAAATTGCTGAACATAAAGAATATCTTCCCCTTATTGTTGAATTTTGATACATTTTCAACAACCAAGTCTTGGATCTGAATAAAAAATCTGGTGGGTGATTTACAAACTCATTATCTGTACTATTTCTTGAACTCCTAAACTAGTACTTTCTTTTTTAAACTTTGCATTCAGGCCAGAGCAACAGTACAATGAGGAGTGTTTGATTTGCATGCAACTAACCTGGGTTCCCTTCCAGCCACCTGCCCTTGGTGACCTCTGAGTACAGAGCCAGAAGTAAGCCTTGCTCAAAGCTGGGTGTAGTCTAAAAAACAAATAAACAAGTAAAAAAGTTTGTATTCAGCTGGTTACTCTTCAGGTCAATGATCCCTTAAAATGATTATTAGTCATTTACAAATGAACCCTTTTGCTTAATTTAGTTTTAAATCAGATATTTGTTTATCTTGTTAAAGAAATTAGTCTACTCTGAACTCATAAATAGATATTTTTATATCTTCTTAACTTTTCTCATATCCAATTTTAAGTCGAGTATTTTCTCTACAAACTAAATCTATTAAGATAAAATTTTCAGAGGCCAGAGCAATAGTACAACAGGTAGTGTGCTTTCCTTACACATAGCCGACCCAGGTTTAATCCCTGGCATCTCATATGGTCCCCTGAGACTCACCAGGAGTGATTCCTGAGTGCAGAGCCAGGAGTAAGCCTTGAGTACCATGAGGTATGACCCAGAATCAAAACAAAATTTCATGGAGTGGGCTAGAGAGATAGAACAAGGGTTAAAGATCAGGCCTTGCATGCGTATGACTCTGGTATTGCAGTTTCCTGAACTTTTAGGTTTAAGGAACTGCTTTATAAGGCAATCATTTTTTATTGCTGCAAACGGTGGAGGCCCCAAGCATTGTTGGGGTGACCTGGGCATGCCCTGCAGACAGAGGCTGAGCAGCCCCCTCAATATCAGACCATCCTGTCAAGCCTCACAGTCCTATTAGGCAAGAATCCCAGAGGGACACCAGGACCTCCTAGGCAATGTTCATGCCATGACATGTACAACTCTTACATGCATAATTTAATCAATTTTTGACAGATATACTAAGGTAACCCATTCCTGAAAGTATAGAACACATCCATAGTTCTAGAAAAGTGCCCCATTATTCCCAGTCAACCCCTCTCCTAAATTCTCCTGCTCTACTAGTTTCTGTTTTGTGCTAACAAAGACTAGATTTGCCCTATTGTTGAACTTCATAAAAGTGAAATCGCACATGGAAACTCTTTTGTGCCTGTACTTGTTTGCACATGCTTGGCTTATGCTCCACCGCACGGCTGCCTGCTCAGCCCCATTCACCTGTGATCATTGCTGCAGAGCTCCTTCACAATGGACCACAGCACCAATGCACATCTGAGCTGATTCCCTCTGAGGATACATTTGTGCTGAACAGACCCACAAGAAGCTCACGGAGAGCCTAGTCTTCCTCTTTGCCTCAACCAAATACCTAGAATTGATACCACACTACAACTCGAATTTGAAGTTTACAAGTGATTTTCATTAGGCAGCTGGAATACATAGATTAATTGTTTTTATTCAGTAACTGGAAATCATGAAGCTTTTCTTTCTTTCTCTCTTTAGTGTTCTCAGTCTCTTCTTTCCAGTCTCTCTTCTGTCCCACCCCACCAAGGTCACCACCAGTAAGAACAGTGTGATTCTAGAGCATGGTGTTGAGGGACATTGCTTTAGGTTTAATGATTGCTTTATAAGGCAATCATTTTTTATTGTTTTCAGAGTGAGCAGAAACTACTTTTTCTTTCTTTCTTTTTTAATGTTTTATTATACCACCATGAGATATACAATTACAAAGATGTTCATGTTTAGGTTTCAGTCATACAGTGTTCCAGCACCCATCCTTCCACCAGTACCTATTTCCCACCACCAATGTCCCCTAATCCCAAGCTCCCTCTCCCCCAACCTGCCTCTATGGCAGGCAATTTACCTCTTCTCTCTCTCTCTCTCTCTCTCTCTCTCTCTCTCTCTCTCTCTCTCTCTGTCTCCTTTTACACATCGCGGCTTGCAATATAAACATTTACAGGTTATCATGTCATGTATATCCATTTGCCTTCAAAGGATTCAATGCTCAGTTTTAGGCTGATATTATCATTTTCTTTTCTTTTCTTTTCTTTTTCTTTTCTTTTCTTTTTCTTTTCTTTTTCTTTTCTTTTTTTGCTTTTTTGGGTCCACACCGGCTAAGGTCAGGGGGTTATTTCTGTATCTTCACTCAGGAATTACTCCTGGTGGAGCTCAGGGGACCATATGGGATGCCAGGAGTTGAACCCAAGCTGTCAACCCAGGTCGACAGCTTGCAAGGCAAATGCCCTACCTGCTGTGCTACCACTCCAGGCCCCTGATATTATCATTTTCAATTATTATTGCTACACTGTCCCTTCTCTGTCTTCCCTAAACTCTGACTCCCACACACTTGTGGTTGATTCCACCTATTGACAAGACCTACTGATTCATGTTTTGCCTGGCCTTGGATATTGGTATCATACTACATATATATATAAATGATATATATTATATATAATATATAATATATATAGTTTATACCCCGCAAATAAATGCAGTCATTCTATATCTGTCCTTTTCCTTCTGGCTAATTTCACTCCAGCATGATCCTCTTCGTGTCCATCCACTTATAGGCAAATTTCATAACTTCATTTTTCCCAACAGCAGAATAGTATTCCATTGTGTAGATGTATCACAGTTTTTTTTTATCCATTCATCTGTTAATGAAGTAGTATGAAAAGCCCCAACATTAAATTAATAAAATATGTAATAAATACTTTATAAGAGGAAGCCTCTTTTTTTGGAAGGGGAGAAGTCTCTGTTTATTCGCACCATGTCCATCATTGAAAAGCACGCCCTCAACTCCTTCAGAACATGTTTTAAAACATACTGGTAAATATTGCTACTAAGATATTGTCCAATGTTCTTATCCCATCTAAATAGTATGGATATGTACATTGATCTTCTGTTGTGATATTTTATATGTTCATTGATAATATGGACTTCAGAAAAGCATACATGAGCGACCTCACAAATGAAATTTTCTACTAAATATTCTAGAAATATCACGGGCCACAGCTGCAAACACACAAGAACTTGGCATCTAGGAGGGCATTAGACTGCCCTTCAATATAATATTTTAATTTCTCTGTGACAAAAGAGCTGAACTGATCATAGAAGATGCTTTTGCGGATACAAGATTGTTAAATGACTTCAATATTTTTATTAATTTTACTATTTGTTTCTAAATCTTAAATAATCTTAAATAATAACTTGTTATTTTGTTTTAATTTTTTAAGTATTAAAACACTGTGATTGACAAATTTCCTCATAGTACAGTTGTCACAAGTATTCACTGTTCAATACCAGTTCTACCACCAATGTGCCCCTACCACCATCATAGTCACAGCCCCCACTCACTGCCCACTCCCACACCAGTCCCCAGTTTGTTGCAACTACAATGATCATTACAGTGTATATGGGCAAGGTCCTGGGAAGGACCAGACCCCTAAACTTGGTTGTTATCTAAGCCTGTCACTTGACCGTGGGTAGGAGCTGGACCTGGGTCATTGGAGGTGGGGGATGGGGAGGGGCCTCAATCCCTGCTCCAAAGCCACAGCAGTCCACATGTCTGCTGCCCTAGAAGCTCTGTTGAAACTGGCGGGACTGAGCCAGTTTCTCCCTCTTGTTGTTCCATGGGCCACTCACCGTGGGTAGGAGCTGGGGCAGATGTGAGTCTGGACCTTCTCTTCTCAGGCATTACTGATGATGGAGGCTGAGGAGCTCATAGCCATGCCCACTCGGTCATTGGAGTTGGGGGCATGAGGGAGGGGGCCTCAATCCCTGCTCCAGGGGCTTGTTTGTTTTGAGTGCCACATCTGGTGATGATCAGGGCTTACTCCTGGCACTGTGCTCAGGGATCACTGCTGGAAGGCAAAGTGACTCTATGGGGTGCCAAAGATTGAATCCAGGTCAGCAATGTGGAAGGCAAGTGCCCTACCCACTGTACTACTAGTTCTCTGGCCCTGGTTGCAGATAAATTGACACCAAATACAAAAAATTGTCTCTTCTAACATTTAGGTCATATTCTGAAATTGAGGATGGTGTAGCAACTGTTGGGGAACGCCACCTGGGTCCCCGACAGTGCCGGGAAGTGAGTTCTCTTCTACCTCCGAAGCCGGGCGGGGGAATAGATGAAGACTCAGGAATCCAATGCAGTTTTAAAAGGCTTTACTTATCACAGGTTTGGCATACAAATCCACAATAAGAAAAACCCTGTACTTAGGATTCCTGGCTAGAACCCCAGCCACGTGTAGGCCAAAAATGGTGGCCACCACGTGTAAAGGCCCTGTAAAGAGGAGACAAAGACAAGACTCCCAAGATGGGTGCAAGCTCACAAAGAGAGAGCCCAAAAAGGAGGCGCCGAGAGAGGAAACAGGCTAGTATTATACCCCTGCAACTCAGAGCTCCCTCCCACTGTTATGGAAAGCAAGAAGGGTCAAATGCCCTCAGGTAATTTTTCCCAGCACCTCACCTAGGCCATTTTATATGCTAATGTCTTGAGCCAAGATCTGCCTGGAAAAGCCTTTCTAAGGTAGAGAAGGGGGTTTCCGAGATGGCTTGTCTCTGTACCAAAGTCTAATACTAGTACCAGTCAAATATTTCTCCAAGCCTTCACAAGTCTCGTCTACTTCACGGTAGTTTTGTATTTTAGTTGCCTTTGAGTATATCAGGGAGCCATGCTTGCTTGCTAGGAGGCAAACAGCATTTCTCTCTGGTCTAATTACTTAGGGATCCTACGTGGCCAGGCAAATATACTGGTAAGCTCTAGCTAGTCCCACGATGATTGTGGTAGCATGAGAGAATATTTACACCAGCTAGTACAGAATACATGGTCAGATAAACTGCCACATTTAGACTACCCCCTTATCTATGAAGTGATTTGCAGGCGGCAATTCAGAGCAGATGCAGAGGCTCTTAGAGGAGTCCTGCAACAAGCAACCATGTCAACTCTGGTTAAACTTTAGTTACCTGCGCCCATCCGGGAACAATCACACGTACCAACATTTATGTATTTTCACACATTATCACGATTATCCTTGAGGAGACAATCAGATTTGTCAAGAGAAAATGACGCCAGAGATAAATGTTAGTCATTGTACTAGAAACTTGCTCTGAGAGGAGGAAGAAAGAGATTATAAATGAAGTGGTTGGGAGATGCAAGCACTCAGGCATCTGGGGAGTAAGTAATATTCTTTCCCCTCTTTTTGTAAGCTCAGAAAGAGATACGGTCTCTAACTTTCATCCTCTGCTTAAAAGATGTGCCTGTCCTCTGAGACAGAGTGGGCATGTGGGTTGGGCCTATAAGCCACTGTAAAAAAATATTCTGTGGTCCAAGCAGAACTAAGCTGGGCTTTCTCCGAGTAGCAGTGGACAGACTCTCTGGCCCATGCTCCAGAGCTGTGGGCATACTAGTTCGGTGGTCTGGGTCCTGTCTGTGCTCCCTTTTAATGCTCAACTTGGGTTCTCTTGTCTCTATTGTCTATTGCTGTTTTAGCCCTATGCACCCACTCTGTCCCTTGAATGTTCTGACTTGCCTTTCTCTGCTCTCTGATATACTGAATTAGGAGACCCAATTCTGTTCCTCTCCTTACGTGGTCAATCCAAACAGATGATTTTGCCTTTACCAAGTATTGCTGATTTGGTCACAAGGACTGAACATTTTAATAAAGTCTTAAAACACATTTTGAAAGGTGTATATGTGTGTGTATACTAGAGAGAGAGTATGTATTTAGTAAGAGAGAGGAAATGGAGCGCATCATAACAAAAATTATGTACAGTATTGTTATTCAACTTAAGTCAACCCTATCTCATTAATCCTAGGGTTATATAAATTCATTTATTACCTTGAAACAATATTTATAAAATCACTTAAATATTTAAGTAAATTTATATTTTTAGTAGCATATACTTTAAATTCAAACAAATTAGTAAGAGTCAAGTTAGAGTTTCCGTATAATATAAAGCCTTATTAAAGAATATGTTTCAAAGCGGTTGACTCAGAGAGGCAGCACAGCAGATTTGCCTTGCACATGACTGACCCAGATTGGAGCCACAGCACCACATACAGTCCCCTGAGCACTGCCAGGAATGATTCCCTGAGCACAGAGCCAGAAGTAGGAATTAAACCTCGAGCACACCTAGGTATGACCCCAAAGTGATAACAAAATAAAAGATGATTATTTTTATGTGATCAGAAAATTTATCTGAGTCTTTTGATAAGTCTTATTTACTAAAATAGGATTATTCCATTTGTCTAGGAACATTTTGATTATAAAATATAATCTGCAATAATTATATACAAGTGCACTGTCACTATATCACTGTCTTCCCGTTCATCATCGATTTGCTAGAGCGGGCCCCAGTAACATCTCCATATGTCCTGTCTCATGCTAGTAGAGCCCAAGGCATCTGCTTGCTCCAGGAACATAAAGAGCCTCAATCCATTCGGAATGAAGTCTATAATTGTTACTGGTATTTGGCATATATATCAAATACAACACAGGTAGCTTGCCAGGCTCTGCCGTGCAGGTAGCATATTCTTGTAGGCATCTCTAAGTCCAGCATTTATTGATGAACCGCACGGCCGCAAGGTACCGCGAGAGCCGGCCGCTGATAGGCTGGTCTGCTGGGTGGAGGTCTGACGCAGAGAGAAGTCGGATGTGGAAAATGGAGGCCCTCATGGAGGTGGGGAGTCGCCTGGCTTGTTGCGAGGCTCTGCTGGGGTGGTGGGCCAGGGCTAGAACAAGTGCAATAAAATAAAAAAGAAACAATTACATAGAACTAAATTTGCCCATTATTTTATTTATTTTTTGGTTTGGGGAATACATTGGGCAGGTATGCAAGGCTTAATCCTAGTTCAGTGCTCAGGGTCATTCTTGAGTGTTCTTTGGAACCATGTGGTGACAGAAATCAAAATCAGTCTCTAGCATGCAAACATGCCTCCAGTCCAGTAATTTAGCTCTCTGGGGCCTTCTGATTATTTTCAAAATGGTCTCTAACAAGATACAGAGAATTCTCCACAAACAAACCTTGATCACTGGTGGCTCAAATGTGGATTAACACAGATTTCAGAACCAGCATCAACTTAATATGCATTCTAAAGTATTGTTTTTTTTTTTTTACTTGTTTGTGTTTTTTTGTTGTCATTGTTTAGGCCATACACAGAAGTTCTCGGCTCTTTACTCAGGGATCACTCCTGGTGGGATTGAGATACCATATATGGTGCCAAGAATCCAACCCAGGTGAGCCGTGTGCAAAGCAGAGCCCTACCCACTACTCTATTGCTCATTCTCCGCATACTGAAATTTTGATGAAATGTCTGATCATGGTTTTTGTAAGAATTGAACAAGTTAAATAATGATAATCAGGTCTAAATATGATACTCAATATGCAAGATATTTGCTCCCAGCACTGAGTCAGAAGTTCACAGAATTGGTTCACAATCTTATGTTAAGTTTTTAGATATTAGGTTAAACAGACTCCAATAACATATCAACTCAGTTCTGAATGACTTCATTATTAATGAGTATTAATGAAACTCCTTTCTCATTCAGTTTTTATTCAAAAAGAAACTTTCCCAGTAATGGCTCAACTTCAGTTTGAGTCATGAGACAGTAACTCTCTGGATTTCTTTCCTATTCAAATCCTCAATTACTTTATCCCTCCTTCTGATTTTCAAGTTTTCAGTAGTTTGCCAAATACAATTTAAGCTGTTGAAAAATACTAGATTTCAAGTGTCATAAAAGACAGATCAAATTCTTGAAAGGAGCAATACTCATATATTTTTTCCAAACAGTGAAATATTTTTAAAAAGCTTGCTTATTTCTCTCTCCCATGCACGTTTTTCACTAAATCAGCTTTTTTTTGTTCTTTTCCCTATTCAAAGAAATTTGCTTATCAACTGATTCTGGTTAGAGTAATTTGTCTAATCTTTCTAGATCTGCAGTGCCAACAGTCTTCATTTTTTGACAGTCATACAGAGCTTTGTAAAAGATACTAGAGAGTGTTATCTAATTTTCTTATCTTTTTTATTGTGACATCCTGCAATAATTGCAAAACCCATATGATTAAACACCAGTATGATGCTATTTAAAGCCTTCAGCTTTTTGACTAGGTATAACAAAAAAAGCATTTCCAAAAAACAACACAAAATAAAAGTGTTGATGAAACCAGAGCCATAGTACAGCAGGTAGGTCACTTGCCTTGCACATGGCCGACCAGGTTTGATCCTCGGAACTACATATGGTTCTCTGAGTTCTGCCAGGAATGATCCCTGAGTGCAGAGCCAGGAGTAAGCCCTGAGCACTGCTGGGTGTGCTTCCCTCTCCCCCAAAAAGGTATTGATGCTTAAAGTTAAAAGGCAATTACAGGGTTTATTATAAGGCTCAAAGGCAATTATAGGGAGCCAAGGAGTTGCTTCAAAGGGCTGGATCACATGCTTTGCCCTGTATGTAATCACTGACACTATGTGGCCATTTGAGCACAGCCCTGAGTGGCCCCAACTTGCCCCCACATCAAAGGGCAATCACAAGATTGTAGAATTTGAAAGCAATGCAAGGTCTTGCAAAGAACACATCACTGAAAAGTCCAACATCTTCATTTTATAAAGAAAATGAAGAACAACAAATAGAAGATTTTTTAATGCAGCCCTCTAATCTTTTCAAAATATCTCTCATGAGGTCTCAAAGAGTTGCAGCAGCTTCTAAACACAGGCTTCAGTCTCCCTTATGTTTCTCCAACTCGAATATCTCATCAATCACTAGGCCTTATCTCGTCCACCTATTGAGACCTAAATTTGTCTCTTTTCTCTCTTCCCAACATCATTATCATTTCCTCAGCCATTGTTAGTTTGGGGATAAGTCCAAACTGGCTCTCTCAGTAAGAGTACTTCACTCCTGTCAGTCTTTCTGCTTCATTGTCATCCATCACCTGATTTTTCATCCTATACACTAAAAAAATAACAAACTACTTGTGAATCAATGAACAGATTGTGTTCTTTCTCTTTTCTAATTCGATGAACTTACTACATTAATATACACCTGCTCTGTCCTCCACAATGTCCATTTATCTGACCAGGGTCTGGTCACCCATTAAACTTTAGCTACATGATCTCTACCCCTCAACCTATCCTAATTTCAGACTTTGTTTATATAGTCTTATAGTTCCCATATTTATTGCAGTTTACTTTCCTTTTCATTGTATCTAAGACTCTCTATTATAATAATTAGTTAGCTCACTGGAATTGTGTTTTAGGACCAAGACTGTAGCTTGTGATTTTTTTATGTCTTCATAACATAGCCCAGTACCTAG
Source organism: Cryptotis parvus (assembly GCA_021461705.1). Lineage (NCBI taxonomy): Eukaryota > Metazoa > Chordata > Mammalia > Eulipotyphla > Soricidae > Cryptotis > Cryptotis parvus. The sequence goes on from JAJIBD010006147.1 coordinate 49,588, forward strand.
GGAAGAATGTAGGAGTTCAATACATAATAATAATCACTTTAATAATAATTAATTTTAGTATTTGTTTTCTGTATTGGATATTGTGCTAAATACATCAATACTTTTTTTTGTGCTGGTTAATTTCTTTGTTTTCTAGGCCACACCCAGTGGTGCTCAGGTATTACCCTGGCGTTCACTGAGGGATTACTTCTGGAGTGCTCAGGAACAAAATTCAGGTGGCTGTATGCAAAGTTAGCACCCTACACTGTATATTGCTTTAGCCTCCAATGCTGGTTAATTTATTTTTTTTTTTTTTAAACTTTATTTAAACACTGTGATTTTAAAAGTTGTTCACAGTGAAGTTGTTTCAGGTATTCAATATTCAAACACCAGTCCCACCACTAATGTGCCCTTACTGCCACCAAAGACCCTAGTTTCCCAATCATCCCCAAAGCCTACTCCCTTAGCAGGCACTAATTGATTGATATTACATTGATTAATATAACATATATCTCGTAATAGTGTTGCTAAAGTTATGATCATTTTTATGAGCTGTTATATGTGCATTGGACCATCTGTGTTATTGCTTTCACTAATTGAACTTATTTAACTTAGTGGGCTTCTACTCAATTTTTAACAAAGCTATTCTTGTTAATTTCTTGAAGATACTCAATATTCAACCCCAATCCCAGCACCATTGCAACTTCCCATCACCATTATTTCCAATTTTCCTCACCACTGCTTAAGCCTGCCATATAGCAGACCTCCAATAATTTATTGCTTTTTATAGCTAATTTGCTAAAAATGATCAAGAAATATTGTCTTAGAAAAGTTAGTGAACATTGTTCAATTTCATCATGGAGCCATTGAGCCATTAAGCCCTTGGATAAGAAATTACTGATATGATGTTACAGGATAGGCATTGTTAGAATATATTTTGTTATTTTTTACCTTATACATTTTATTACTTTTAATTTTTATTCTTTATTTTCTTTTTTTTTTTTATTTTATTATACTACCTTGAGATATACAATTACAAAACTGTTCATGATTAGGTTTCAGTCCCACAGTGTTCCAGCACCCATCCCTCCACCAGTGCACATTTTCCACCACCAGTGTCTCCTATTCTTCCTCCCCCCCCCCACACACCTGCCTCTATGGAAAGCAATTCACCTTCTCTCTATATCTATCTATCTATCTATCTATCTATCTATCTATCTATCTATCTATCTATCTATCTATCTATCTATCTATCTATCTATCTATCTATCTATCTATCTATCTATCTATCTATCTATCTATCTATCTATCTATCTATCTATCTATCTATCTATCTATCTATCTATCTATCTATCTATCTATCTATCTATCTATCTATCTATCTATCCATCCATCTCTCCCTTCTCTTACACATTGTGGCTTGCAGTACATGCATTGAGGTGTTATCATGTATATCCCTTGCCTACATTCAATGCTCAGTCTAGAGTGGTATTACCATTTCCAACAATTATTAGAACACTACCTTCCCCTTGAGGTGTTGCAGGTGTGACTGCGGTGCCTGGCTATATTTGGTCAAAAACATCTGGACGCTGCTCTGAAAATATCTCATTGTTGTTTTGATTTGCATCTCCCTGATGATAACATCTTCCTCATTTGCATCTCCCTCATGATCATTAGTGATGATGATATTTTTTCATATGCCTTTTGGCCATTTCTTCTTTTATGATGTTTCTGTTCATTTCTTGTTCCCATTTCTTTCATGGGGTTGGCTGTTTTCTTCTTGTAGGGTTGTCTTATATTTTACATCCATTAAATCTGGTGCGCTACTCCGTATATAAGTATACTAGTGTTTGAGAATTCCAAAGTTTGTAAGTGGGTAATAAAGTTGGTGTTAAATTTATAACTGGGTGGTGACTTTGGGGCATGGCCTTCTGGAATAATTGGGAGTTGGGAGGAGGGAGCCTATCCCTAACTCCGTGGAAGCCTAGATATTTCAGTCCCAAGGTCGTAAGACCTGAGTTTTTCAAAGGCATAATTTCTGGGTGGTGCTTGCCTGAGCCATGGAGTTCAACCTTGAATATGGCTGTGATTGTAGAGTGTGGAGGTTTTCAGCAACTAGGGCTGTGTTAGGACTGGCCAGACCCAAACTTGTCCACCTCTAGGGTGCCCCAGTGTAGTCAATGCTAGTTAATTTTTTATTTCAACTTAGCAAGACCATCACGATCTCACGATCACGATCTTCCCGTTAATCATCTATTTGCTAGAGCGGGAACCAGTAATATCTCAATATGTCCTGTCACATGCTGTGAGAGCCAAGGGCATCGGCTTGGTACAGGAACATAAAGAGCCTCAAACCATTATATTAGGTCATGAGAATGATCTAATATAATTGTTACTGGCATTTGGCATATCAAATACAACACGAGCAGCTTGCTAGGCTTGCCGTGCGGGAGGCATACTCTATAAACACCTCCAAATAAAGCCTTTATTGATGAACCGCGCTACGCCGCCGCGGCCGCAAACGGGCTGTGATGGGCTGGTCGGCTGGGTGGAGTTCTGATGAGAGGGAAGTCCAATGTGGGAAAATGGCGGGCGCCCATGGAGTGGGTGGGGGGTCGTCTGGCTTGTTGTGAGGTTCTGCCGGGGTGGTGGGCCAAGGCTGGAACCCACCATGCCTCCCGACTGCCTCATGAACGGCTGGGCACAGGGAGAGCAAGGAACCGCTCTGCCCCATGTCTGAGAGTCTCTGGACCAGCATACCTGGGCCGGATTGAGGAAGAAACTGCTCCAGGGTGGGTGTCGATGATCCGGGCTGTGATGGGCTCGGCTGGGTGGAATTCTGATGAGAGGGAAGTCCAATGTGGAAAATGGCGGCGCCCATGGAGTGGGTGGGGGCGTCCTGGCTTGTTGTGAGGTTCTGCGGGGTGGTGGGCCAAGGCTGGAACCAGATGGGTATTGGGTGAATATTCTTTCCCACTCTGGAAAGCAAGACCATAATACTGAGATATTCGGTCAAATACATCTGGATGCTGCTCTGAAAATATTTCTTAGATAAAACTAAAGTTTAAATCAGTAGACTTTGTGTTATGTCTCCATATTACAAGTAGACATCATTCAATCAGCTAAGAGCTTTGGGGAAGAAATCATCTCCCCTCCAGGAGAGTAAATTCTGTCAGAGACTTCCAGAGCTCAAGCAGAGGCAAGACTTCCTGGTCTCTTTGTCGCTTAACTGCAAGATTTTGAATTTGTCAGCCTCCATTAATATAAGTAAGCCAATTCCTTTCTTACTCTGTGTCCATGCACCGCCCCCACCCCCCCACATACCATACACCACAGATATTCTAAAGGTCAGTTTCTCTGTAAAACCCTGACCAATTCACCTTCTAATTACACTACGATGAAAACAGTATTATTTTCATTTAGAAATTAGAAAATAAAGACAGAGACACCAATATGCTAATAATTTCAGGAACCCAGTGCCCAGGCTGTGAACTCTGGTGTTTTTTGGTTGTCAGGGTAAGTAGCCTCTCCCCACTTCTCCGTACTTCCAGTAGCCCCCCCAGCCACGCCCACCTCCCACCACCACACCCACCTCCCACCACCACGCCCACCTCCCACCACCACTGCAATGTTGACTCCTTTGCCCGGACCATAGATCCTGGAAGTGTCTGAACCAGGCAGCTGCATACACCTAAAGAACAAACAGTTTAATAAATTCTTAGATAAAGACTTAACAACCCTGCAATTAGATATAATAATGTTCACATAAATGGGTTTGTTTATTCTTCTTGATTTTAATATTACAGCTTTGTTATCTAATCAATTTTAATTCTAGAATTATATCCACAGTTTTTTCTACATTAAAACAAATTGAAAAAAAAATGAGGAAGTAGAAATACAATAAAGACAGTAAGTTAATACCTCCTTGGTAGAAAAACCAAATCTTGAGTCAAAGTCAGCTTAACCATAAAGATCACAGTCTTAAATAATCTTGCTAGTAATGCTTGTGTGATTAAATGAATGAGTCAACACATAAATGTAACAGGCTCACTTTTTTAATGTAAATTTCTCAAGTAGAAATTTTATTATTTCTGAAATCTGCAATGACTAACAATCTTCTACTTGAAGTAGATCTTAAGAATCATTCTATCGTTTCAACCTCATTTTATTGATGAGAGGAAACTCAAGGTCTATGATGCTACTCACTTAGTGAATGACCAGGGAACTGTGAAATCTGGGGTCCCCTGGGAATTAATACTAGAGAACTTTCATTGTGCCACACAGCCTCTTCCACAACAACCTTGAGTCATTGACTCCAAGTTTCTACAGGAAAAACTGACTTGCAGTATTGCTGTGGTAGAATCCTATGGTCACCATATACCTTGGCCCACAGAGCACCTTCTTACTCTTCCTTCAACAAAATGTGGATCCCAAGACCAGCTTATGTATCTTTCAAATCAAAGTGTAGGTTAACAATCTGGGGCAATAAAGGGAATAAAGAAGAGGAAAGAAGGCTGGGCCTGTGGTTTAGCAGCGGAGCATGCATGTTTTCTGTTGAGTTCTAGTTTAATCTGCAATGCCAGGAAAAATAAAAGCTGTAAGACTGACAATGTCGACATAAAGGCAAGCTTTTCCTGGAGTTTTTCAGCTTGAATTAGCAGCTTCCTCTTTTTCCTCTTTCATTTTATCATATGACTTTATCCATGTCATCCATTGCAAGGGATTTTAATCTTTAGTTGATAGTTAAGTGAATGGTGTTTAATGGTGTATCTGTGACATTTCCCATATATGCTCAGTGAATATTCATGTGTGACTTTTAGGAATGATGGTTGAGCAATTAGACAGAGATTTTAGATGGAAGTTGATCTTAACTCAACTTCTCAAATATCTTTTCATTCACATTCATCATGAGTCCTTAAAGACATCCAAGATATTGAGAGCTGATGAAAATCTGCCAGGAGGGGAAAAGTTTCCTTCCAAAAAAAACTATAACATGAGATTAGTGAAAGAATTCGAACTATCATGCTTATATGGTCTTTCGATAGACCAGACACTCTGAGAATGCTAATTTAAGGTCGCCATTGTCAAATGATAACAAAAAATATCAACCTTACCTCCTGAACATAAAGAGAGCTGAAGAAATAAAAAACAAGTCTGTCTTTGTTTCTGTTTGGAGTCTCTTTGAGCCTTTTTAGATGATTCTGTAAAGCAACGGAAAATAAGGGAAATAGTTTCAAGTATCAGCTGAGAGTCGGTTGGATCCTAGTTTCTATGAGTCATAGTTGCCACCCCTCTGTTTTGGGTAAGCATCATCAGCCTCAAAGTTCTTTGGCCACATCACACCTACTTACACTTGCATTCTACTGTATTTCTGCTTCACTTCTTTTTGATGGGGTTATAATGTTGACCAATGCATTCACTTAGCTTACACAATTGCTAGAACTCATCCATTAAGATCCACTTCCCCACAGAGCTAAAGTGTCATTTTCCGCATAAGCTTTTTTTAGGGTTATTAGAAAGATCAAATTGAAGAAAGTGTGCAGAAGCTTTATGCTGGCTATTTGCTGGGAGGGCAAAGAAAAAGTGGAATATATCACTTAAAATAAAAACTTTTCTTTATCCAAAACCTTTTGATAAAGTTTTGCACTCTACACCTAGATTTCATTTATAAAAATAATAGTTAAAACCATTATTTATTAGATAATTTTTATTCCATTGATTAAATTCTGGCTAACACATGATACAGAAAATAGATAAGCAGATAAAGATATATAAGCACATACCTATATATGTCATTGGGCTCTCACAATCATCCTAAAAAGCATGAATCTTAAAAAAAATTTTTTAAATTTTAAAAAGCAGTTTACCAAAGAGAAAACAGGACTGTAGAGGCCAAGTAACTTACTTAAAATGATACAGATATTAAGTCAAAATAGTACTAGAGCCAAGATATGGAAGCAACCCAAATGCCCAACTGCAGATGAATGTGAAATTGTGGTATATGTACACAAAGGAATACTAGGGAGCTAGAAGAAAGGGCAAATCATGCAGTTTGCCTCCACCTGGATGGATTTGGATGATCACATTTATATGTGGGACTTAAAGATACTGCAAGGTAACAACAAAGAGTCAAAAGCAACATAGTGAGAGAATTAATCCACAAAGCTGAATTTGGGGGGAGGGAACTTGAAAGGGAGTGACTTAGGGCCCTGGGAGAGGGATGCAGGTACACAGAAGATGGAATTATGTACATGTGAAACCATTATTTACAGTATTGTAAACTATAGTAACTCAATAGGCTACCGGCTCTCCTTGTGCTCAGCTGATCATGAGGCGTCCAGGAGGTAAGGCAAGTGCTAGCCCTGGCCCACCATCCCAACAGAGCCTCGCAAGATGCCAGAGGACCCCCACACCATGAGGGCCACCATTTTCAACATCCAGACACCACAGCCTGTCAGAGCTCCACCCAGGAGAAAAGCTGACCTCAAGCCCTGCTCATCAGGAGTCCCACCCTACGGTGGAAACTGTTTTAAGACCCGGTATGCCTGATCCAGAGACTCAGACATACAGGGCAGAGCTGCTACTGACTCTCCTCAGCTGATCATGAGGCTCCCGGGAGGGGAAGGTGAGTTCTAGCCCTGGCCCGCCGTCCCAACAGAACCTCACAAAAAGCCAGAGGAACCCCCACACCATGAGGGCAGCCATTTTCAATATCCGAACACCACAGCTCTTCAGAGATCCATTAAGAGAAAAGCTGATCTCTCCCCATTGCAAATGCACAAGACAAGAGTTTACTACTGAGAATATACCACTCACATGGCAGAGCCTGGCAAGCTACCTGTGTTGTATTTTATATGCCAAAAACCAGTAAAAATAGTCTCAGGCTCTTCGTGTTCCTAGAGCGAGCAGATGCCCTTGGGCTACAATAGCACATGACAGGATGTATGGCGATGTTACTGGTGCCTGCTTGAGAAAATTGATGAACAATGGGAAGACAAGTGATACAAGTGATACAAGTACCTCAACAAATTAAAAAAAAAATCTTTTTAACCCCATTCTAATTCGGTTGGTCTCCAAAAATCATTTTAAAATTAATGTTGCAAAGTTAAGTAAAATAATTGTGTGACAATTCACTTTAAACTGTCAAATTTTAAGATCTGTTGAAAATGATTATTCAGGTTTAAGAAGAAAATAGGTAAAGGGCCAGAGTGATAATACAGTGGGTAGGGCATTTGCCTTTCAAGCCGCGGACCCGGATTGATCCCAGCGTCCCATATGGTCCCCTGAGCACCGCTATGAATAAATCTTGAGTGCAGGGCCAGGAGTAACCCCTGAGCATCACCTGGTGCGACCCAGAAAGCAAAAAAAAAAGGGGGGCAGAATAGTAAAAAGAAAAACAATCTGCCACAGAGGCAGACTGGGGAGGCAGGTGTGAAATGGAACATTGGTGTAGGGAAGCCGACGTGAGTGAAAGGATGGGTGCTCAACATTGTATGCCTGAAACTCAATCATTAGTAAGTTTGTATTCCACATGATTGAATAAATTTCTTAAAAAAGAATTAAAGATTAAGTACCTTGTTCTCAAGAGAAGCAAGAAGTACAGAATAAGCTTTTATAGAAGAAAAGCAAATATAAAAAAAATATAAAACTTTGATGCCTTGTTAGTTTACATAAAGAAACATAGAAAGGTCACACTTTAATATGTTGTAAGTAGGAAATATTTTAATCCGATAATTATTATTCCATTTCATGAATTATTAATCCAGTTTATGTACTGCCATTTGCTGTATTAGATATTGCAGGGAACAAAACCTAACTGAGAGAAAGTAAAAACTATTTTTTGGTGGGCGAGGTCACACCTGGTAGTGCTCAGGCCTTCCTCCTGGTTGTGCACCATTCCTAATGTAGTACGAGCTAAAACAAATAAACAGGTTGTCAATGTGTAAAATAAGTACCATTCTCACACTCTATCTCTCCAGCTCCCAAGCATTTTTTTAAAACACAGGAATAATTAAAAGACAGCAAGTTATCCTAGCACCTGTTATGACAGGTACTGGGAAGTGAACCTTGAGCAAGATGGATTAATCATTGAGTATTGGATTAATCATTGAGGACATGGATTAATCAATGCCTTATGGAGAATTCTGGAAGAATTTAAATAATGAAGACTCTGTGAAATAAAAATACCACTAAATGGTCCATCTCGAAATCAGGGAAGATAAAAAGGAAGGAAGAAGGGAATTAAATTAAAGACTATGAAAAACTGTATACTTTAGGTATTGTAACTTACTTGATATGGGACTTACTCAACAGGGACAAAATGGAGAGGTTTCTGGCTCCCACTCGAGTAAATCGATGAACAACGGGAAGACAAGTGATACAAGTGAACTTTCTTGATGTCATGACAATGTATGAGGCACACATGTATTCATTAATTTATGAGTTTAAATAATGGTTCTCTGTTAGAAGCCTATTTTATGCCACAATGTGTGCAAAATATCAGACTATGGAAAGAATGGGTCACCTATAAGAAAAATAAAATTACCATTTTTGACAATTATTAGCACACTGATCCCTTTTCTTTCTTACCTTACTTCTGAACCTAAGTGTATATATGCAAGCCACAATGTGCAACAGAAGGGACTGAGAGGGTAAGAGAGAGAATGAGATAGAGAGAGAAAGAGAGAGAGAGAGAAGACAGAAGTGCCTGCCATAGAGGCAGGTTGGGGGAGGAAGGAATCAGGGGACATCGGTGGTGGAAAATGTGCACCGATGGAGGGGATGGGTACTGGAACACTGTATGACTGAAATCCAATCATGAACAGTTTATAATTGTATATCTCACGATGGTATAATTAAAAAAATAAAGAAAAAAGAAAATTTTGAACAGGTTTTTTATAGTCTTCAATTTTATGAGATTTCAGAATATGAATTGATGACAGAGAGCCGAAACAGAGAACCTAAATACAGTTTTTTTTAAATTTATTTCTTTGTTTTATTGAATCACTGTGAGATACAAAGTTACAGAGTTGTTTATGATTGGGTTTTAGTTATACAATGATCCAACACCTGTTGCTCCACCAGTTTATACTTTCCACCACCAATGTCCCCAGTTTCCCTCCCACCACCCACCCCAATCTGCCTCTATAGTAGACAATTTTCTTCTCTCCCTCTCTCTCTCCCTCTATCTCTCTCTCTGACATTATGGTTTGCAACGCAGGTACTGAAATACAGTTTTTTAGAGAACATCTATTTTGATAATGAGGAAATCAAGTCTACATAATTTATAGTACAAGTTCACCAAAGAAATTATTTACAGGAATAGGATTGGAACTAATGCTCATTTCTACTAGAAAGGACCTATGCCACATAAAATGTGAAGTGAACTCCATTTACTTCATGTTCCAAAGAGTAATGTTTGGTTGTATTTGATAGTGATAACGCTAGTGTCCTAATCTGGCTCTTAATAAGTTTTTCCCTGAAAGATCTTATAATGAGGATAGTGTTTTGAAAATTACATTAACTTTATTTGCTGAAAAATTTCTCAGAAATACAAAAAGTATCAGGGGTCAGTTGAGTTAATAACACCAGAGATTCATTATTTAAAAAGAAAAATTCCTGTTTCTGAGAAAACATGTCAATATAACCTTAAATATATATTGTAAATTGCTTTTATATTCTTTCATCCTCCCTCTCACCTCATATCTGTGCCTGCATGCTACTACTGAACCCTCTTCTTCTTTCATGGTTTTATTTAGATTTTGGGCCACATCTGGCTGTGCTCAAAGGTTACTCCCTGGCTCTGTACTTACAGATCACTCCTGGTGGGCTTAGGAGGACCTAGGTGGTGCCCAGGGATTGTTCCCTGGTCAGTCTCATGCAAGGCAAATGACTTCCCTGCTCTACTACCACTCTGAAACCTGAATTTTTCCCTCTTTTTAAGTGAACATTGTTATTATCAAATTAGGATCTCACCATGTGACTGCATATAAGTACAATGACCCCCTCCCCCACAGGTCACCTCTCTAAGTACACTGACATGAGTGGTCTGGGTTAGGCTTAACATGTGATTTTGGAGGAACATAATCTTGTCCGTATTAATGGGACATAATAGTCATGTATGTTTTAAAAGTCATGTGTGTTTTAAGCCAGTATCTACTCAATAAAGGAGTTTTTTTTAATCATTGTTGTGTTTTGTTAATACCAGCACAGATAGATGCATGTACATGATATTGCTATGTATTCCAGATTTAAAACATTTCTGTAAAGCCATCTCTTCATCCTTTATCTTATGTTCTTTCCCAGTTATTTCTAGGGAATAAGAGAGTTGGTGCTGAAAACATTGTTACAACCAAACGCATTTGTAGTCATCTATAAGCTTTTATAGATGCATCAGAGTAAAAATAAAGCAATTAATTTATCACTAATTTTTAAAAAAATTAAACTGTCTTTTAGGCTGCCATTTAAACAATTCTAGCTAGTGATTGATTTGCTTATTATACTTGGTTTGTGAGGAATCTTTAAAATTATAAATTGATTTTTAAACAATTTAGGCAATATAGAAATTGTAACATAAAATATTCCATCCTTCATTATCCCCCATCAACTTTCCCCAAATTTGCTTCCCTGAATTAACCACTTCTAACAGTTATATTCTTCCAGTATTTTTCCTATCCAGAAACTAGTAGAAAGAGCGATTGATTGGGGCTGGATTAACGTACGGTGGGTAATGCGTTTACCTTGTGTGCTGTCCAGTAGAGTTCAGTCCCCAGCGCCTGCATATGCTTCCCAAGTCTTTCCAGGAGTGATTCCCGAGAGCAGAGCTAGAAGTAAACCCTGAGCACCGGACCGGGGTGACCCCAAACCAAACCAAAACAGAGATAAAGAGATATAGAGATGAATAGATAACAAACTTTTTCTTTGCATTTTTTAAACCAATCTTGTTCTACATTTTTTCTTCTACGGACCAAAACACATCAAGACAGTGTTCCCTTATCTGTCTTAAAAAATCTGCAGAGCAGTTGATAAGAACCATCCCTAAGCAAAGGCTTAAGATTTTACTAATTTACTAGTTTCGTTTCCAGATTCTGAGAACATCTGAACAGAACCAAAGTGAAAAAGTTTCTTAGGGATGAAGATTGATGTGAACATAAAAATAAAATAAAATCAGATGTCATATGTTTGTGGCTCATCCACCTATATGGTTTTTATTTGCTTCATAAACATTTTCTGATTCACGCAAATATTATTAGGAAGCAACATCTTGCTTGAAAGCAAGGTCATCCTAGGTTTTAGAATAATTCCATTGTGCGTCTCATGGACAAAGGTGGGCTACAGAGCACGGAGCACCAAAAAAGACTGCACTTGCACATGTATTAACGCTCCACTTCATCTCCCTGCAGCTGCACCAGCCCAGAAACCACCACATACAGAGGAAAAGCTCAACACTATCTTTGTGAGTGGTGAGGCTTGCACAGCCCCAGTCACAGCGTAGCTGCAGTCACTTGCTGTGCCAGGAATCACAGACCACAGAGCTGCCAGGATGGTGCTCAGGACATGGGAAGCTCCCGGGGGATAGAACTCGGACTCTTGTTTGCAAGGCAACCGCTGTACGGCCACTGAGCCATTCCCACCCCATCACATCTCTTCACTAAATAGTTCTGGCATATCACATTGTACAGATCTAGTAGTATATCACAATATCACATTGTTAAGATCCGTTTGTACATGTTAATGTGACGGCCATTGTGGTAACAATTTGCATTATCATTGTATCACATGGTTATTATTTCCTTTTTTGTAGTGGGGGAGAACTTGCAGTGCAGTGTTTTAGTGGGTCTATTAAAATAGAGAAGTGGAGGTCCAGAGAGCCTACCTGGCATATACGGGGCCATGAAGGGCGCAAGTTCCAAGCCCACCACTCTCGATTCTCCAGGCAATCTCAGTGCCTCTGCTGTTTGGCATCCCTGGTGCTACAGCAAAGAGGGTGGTCGTCGACACTCTGTGGACAAGCATCTGCAGCACAGGCACTCAAGCGTGTGATCTCTGCAAGCACCCACAACCCTGTGAGCACAACCCTCAGATGGACATAACCTGATCATCACAGAAACCCCAGAAAGAGAAAGAGGGAGTGAAACGGAAATGAACTCATTTAAAAAAAAATAGGGCCAGAGCAATGCTACAGGGGGTAGGATGCTTGCATTGCATGTGGCCAACCCGGGTTTGCTCTGCAGCATCCCTGAGCCCTGCCAGGAGTAATTCCTGAGCGCAGAGCCAGAGCCAGGAGTAACCCCTGAGTGTCACTGGGTGTGACCCAAAAAGCAAAAAAAAAAAATGCTGTCTATAACTTTACAGTTTTTCAAAAGGTAGTTAGGTTGTTCAATCAGTAGGCACTGCAAACTCTCTCTCTCTCTCTCTCTCTCTCTCTCTGTCTGTGTGTGTGTGTGTGTGTGTGTGGTCCTGAAATCAAGCTTCTGAAACGTTCCTTGTTAAATTAAACCAAAAAGCTCAGAATGCTGAGGAAAAGGTACTGGTAGGGGCCTTGGGCGCATGGTGGCAGGATTCTGGCACTCTAGTGACAGGGCCAGGGGTACCTTGTGGCAACACCATGGGTGTAAAACAATAATGCTGGCACTGCTATGGGGTACCTTTGTGGCAACACCATGGGTGTAAAACAATAATGCTGGCACTGCTATAAGAACAGTAAATAATAAATGTTTTAACAACATCTGCAAAATCTGGATAGTGGTGGAGGCTCTTTGGCACTTTGGCAGTAGTGGAAGGGTAATAACTTCTTATACAAAAAGCATAACCACTAAGACTGATGTAACCATATTAGTCTGCTAATACAAAATTAACTCATAATCAGTCAATCACAAGAAATCAATGCTGCCAAGCTACTTTTGCTTATTGAATTCACAGAATTCAGTCAATCTTTGTATTCAAGGATTGAAAATATGTGTGTGTGGGGGGTTGGACTAAATCCTGAGCATTGCTAAAAACAAACAAACAAAGGATATTTAAAAATCATGTTCCGAAATTTGCAAATGATCCTGAAGGTTTGTGTGCTGTAAATATTTGTCACTTCATCTGACATGTGCACAGTGTTGATTTTTGAAAGCTATGAGCCTGTCTAGAATCAAATCATTTAGTCAGTGTGAATAGACAATGGCCAGCACTTAGGTGCCAGCATGACTTCGTGTTTCTCTACCTGTCATGATGGCCAGGAGTGACAAGTCCTGTTAGGTCTCCAAGGAAACCTGCTACATTTCCCAATTCTGGAGAATTTTTAGATCCTAAGGTGCCCCTGTTCCTTGTTATTGGAGGGTAAGTTGTTTTTGTTTTGTTTTGCCACACACACCCGGCAATGCTCAGAAATAATTCCTGGCTCTGTGCTCAGCAGTGGTGCTTATGTACTGAATTACTTCTGGTGGCGCTTAGGGTCCCAGAGATCAAACCCGATTATTGCAATGAGCAAGGCAAGCACCCTACACCCTGCTGTGGACCCCAGTCAGTCCTTTTTATGCAAATGTGTCAGTTCTTGGAAATCTCAGGGCTGGAACATAGCATCCTGATTGTCACCTGCATGTGGAAAAGCCAATCCTGTGTCTCAAAAATACTAATGCATGCCCTGTGTTGCTTTTGTGCACATACACACAGCAACAACATTGCACACATACCATATATACATATAATCATCATTAAAAACAATTTGTTCTTTTGGAATGTTTGTGCTTCCCTTTATTCCATCAAGATGGATCACTCAGATGTGATTGGATTATTGCATGTAGAATGTGTAAAATCCATCAATGTGCTGGAAGAGATTAAGGGTTTCAAACATGGTTCTATAAAAAGTTTTATAAAAGTCCTGACCTGCAGCTGCTCTGTAAACCAAACAGCATCTTTGGAGGAGCAGACATCAGTGTTTTTCCGTCTCTCTCATGGTTCCAGCGTGCTTCCAGAAAAGAAGCACTAACGTCCTAGATTGACACAGAGACAACACCTGAGGGCCCCGGACGCTGAAGAGTGAGAAATCATGAGGGAAGCTGCAGCTCGGCCGTTGAAAGGCTGCTCAGCATAGGGCTGCATTCCAGCTGCTCACTGCAGTCTAACAAAGCACCCCACAAGGCAGTCAAGTAATACAACCACTGGTTTATTGCACACAGATACTCCAACGTTAGAGTTCAGGATGTGCCGACCAAGTCCAACTTCTCTGTGCACTACTGCATCTGGGGATTCAGTGCAAGAGATCTGACAGGTTGGGATTGGGGTTATCTGGACACTTCTCCACTCAGATCTGGCTGGAAAGAGCTGACAGAACTCTCTGCACTATTATGCTCATGTGTAACCTCTCTGACAAGGTGACAGCAACAGGGCATTGGTAGGTAGGCTTCCTGCAGGACCATTCAAGTCCACCTCCGAGTAGAAGCTGCCTGGCCTTTTACAACTCAACCTTCCATGTCGCCTAGTGTCATTTCCAGAGTCCTCAAAGAATAGAATAATTGCAAGGCTGCCGAGAGAGCACAAGAACTCTGAGCTCCTTCCTGAAAGGCGAGACTATCAAAGGATTTGTGCACACATATCAGCATTACCATAGATGATTCTCACTTCAGTTGACCGCCACTATTACGTTTCCATTGCTATGTGATGAATTGCCTCCAAGTGGCTCAAACAATACGCATTTGTTGTTTCATAGTTTCCATTGCTCCAGGATCAGAGATGGCCTTGCTGCTTTGTGCACTGAAGGGCTCCACACAGGCATATGTCAGCTGTGATCCTCTCCAAGCTTAGCTAAAGGAACCACTTCCCAGCTCATACAGCTTTGATAGGGTTGAGTTCTTTGTCACGACTCCTGCCCCACCACCAGAACTGGGGCTTGCTTCATCGGAGTAGACAAGGCGAGAGCTGTACAGTACTGCACAGCACGACATGGCATGGTACAGCATAGAATGGCATAATGTTGTGTAGCATGGCATAGCATAGAATAGCAGGGCACAGCACGGTGTAGCATGTCATAGCATGGCATAGCATGGCATAGCGTGGCATAGCATGGCATAGTGTGGCATAGTGTGGCATAGCATGGCATAGTGTGGCATAGCATGGCATAGTGTGGCATAGCATGGCATAGTGTGGCATAGTGTGGCATAGCATGGCATAGTGTGGCATAGCATGGCATAGTGTGGCATAGCATGGCATAGCATGGCATAGCGTGGCATAGTGTGGCATAGCGTGGCATAGTGTGGCATAGCATGGCATAGCGTGGCATAGCGTGGCATAGCATGGCATAGTGTGGCATAGCATGGCATAGTGTGGCATAGCATGGCATAGTGTGGCATAGCATGGCATAGCATGACATAGTGTGGCTAGCGGCATAGTATGGCATAGCATTTCCAGAGTCCTCAAAGAATAGAATAATTCTATTCTATTGTGTGTGTTCTAACTCTATTCTATTCTAATTCTATTCTATTGGCATAGCATGGCATCGTATGGCATAGCACGGCATAGTACAGGATAGCACCACACAGCTTACATGGCAGAATGCGGGATGATATTTCACAGAATAGAATACAATAGAATTTGTTCTCTGGCCAAAATTGCAGTTGTTTAGGCCACTCACTTCAGCCCAGTCTCAAGGGGTGATGATTAAACACAGCATTGAGCAGCAGGCTGGATGGATCATTGGCAGCCATCTTAGCTGCTGTCTTACTAAGTTCTATAAACTAGATTTATGCGGTCTTCCCAAAGCACAGTGTTCTTATGATAATTCAATAAGTTGGTGTATTTGACAAACGTGTTTTGTGATGTTATAGCTATGAAATTGAGCACTTTTCAACAGATAATACATTGTGACTGCCTGGAAATAGCCTTTCTTTAGAGAAGGAGGAGTTCTCTGAGGGCAAGTGTATATATTTATATAGAGGCAATAAATTTTTAATCAGTAATTTCTCTGTAATTTTATTTTCACTTGGAGTTGCCTAACATTATTCAAATATGTAACCAAAGAATATAGCTTTCTTTCCAGATGAAACAGAGGTATCTTTAATCAAAAGCATTTACTATTGCTTAGATTAATCACAACTTGTACATTTGCAAAGCAAACTGAGCAAAAGGTCAATGGAAATGTTCTCATGAAACAAATACGAAAATTTCTACATCTTATAAAAGGCCAATCCTTAGGAAAAAATGTCTGAGAAATTCATGTGTATGTCTGTGCTGAATGTGTTTAAAACACATGTCTTAAAGCTATATCCTAGTTTTAAAGCAAGAGATAAATTTTCACTGCCAGAAAATATTGGCTTGTGTGTTTATGTGTGAGTAAATGTCTCTTAAAAATATCAATGAGTGCCTGCATGTCTGAGACCCTGAGTTCAGTCCCACATTGCACATGCCTGTACCTGGTCCCCTGCTAGACCTGTGTGACCCAAAATCCCTAATGACCCAAAACACTGAGATGCCAGACTTGAATACTGCGCCATTAGTTCCAAATCACCTCGCTGAGCACTGCTGGATGTGGTCCTCATGGTTTAAGAAAGAGTCCAGGAAGATGCCTCAAAGGCTGGAGTACATACTTCTGGGTGGAGGCCATACACAGTCCCCTAAGCACTACCAGATAAAACTTGGTGTACTATATACACAAAATATAAATAGCACACACAAAATATAAATGAGTGGCTTCTCTCCTCCTCCTACTCCTCCTTCTCCTCCTCCACCCCTCCTCCTCCTCTTCCCCTCCTTCTTCTCCACCTTCTCCTCTCCCCCTTGTTCTCCTCCCCCTCCTCCTCCTCTTCTTCCCCTTCTTCCTCTCTCATCTTCATTCTTCTCCTTCACAGCAGGTACGGTCTTGTATGCAGCCCCACTTGGGTTGACCCCTGGCATCCCATCTAGTCCCCTGAGCACCGACAGCAGTAATTCCTGAGTGCAGAGTCTGGAGTAACCCAAAAAGGAAAAAAAACAAGCTGGGGTGGGATGCTGGTGGGAGGGAAACTGAGGACATTGGAGGTGGGAAATGTGCACTGGTGAAGGGACGGGTGCTAGAACATTGTATGACTGATACCCAATCATGAGCAGCTTTGTGACCGTGTATCTCACAGTGGTGAGAGAGAGAGAGAGAGGAGGAGAGAGAGAGAGGGAGGAGACCAGCAAAGGAAACAAGATAAGAATAGTTATGTGGGTTTTTGTGAGCGGAAGAGTCAAAGAAGAGTTTGAAAGGGAGATGCAAGGAATGATTCATATCTCTAGTACAAGCAGATGATGCAGTTCCTGGCAAGGGCCTTCCATTTAGTTAAAGTCAGCAAATGTTTGCTGAGTGAGTAAATGGACGGGGGGAGGGGAGCAAGGGGGAATTAATAAACGTATTTTCCTGCCAGAGAAGCCGTCTTATTATGTGTTGTGCGCTAGACCTGGAGATGGACGGGAGACGAGAAGCGCACGATGACCCCCGTAATCACACTAGAGCTAATCACACTAGTGCTTAGTGCTAAAACTCAGCGGGCCCCTGCAGAATCTGCTGCTTTCCATCTCCGTGAGGCCAGGGCTGGAGGCGGCAAGGCTGCAACCGTGCAGGAACAGAGAGATAGCAGCAGATTGGGCTTTCTCCTTGCAAACAATTGGTGCTGGTTTGGTCCTCAGCATCCCACATAGTCCCCTGAGCACTGCCCAGAGTCATTCCTGAGTACAGAGCAAGGGTAACCCCTGAGCATCGCCAGGTGTGGCCCCCAAAACAAACCAGCAAAAGAACGCAGCAATGTCCCTTATATGAGGGGTGTCCAAGAGGCCAGCGGAAACCCGAAATCACAGTACCAGAGCCTTTACAGTCTTTGTGTTCCCATTTACGTACATGTGCACAATAGGATCAGCAATAGTTAGTAGGAAAACACACTAACAGGCTGTGATGCCTGTGATGAGGTGTGCTACCTCCCACTCTCTCTGTCTCTCTTTTCAACTCCCCCAAATATCGGGCACTGAGCTGAAACTGTAGAAATTATGCAAAGTAAAACTGTAGATGAGGAAGGTCGGGGCAATATATCGTCCAGTGGGTTGGGCGTTTGCCTTGCATATGGCCAGCCCCGGTTCCAACCCTGATTTCTCATATGGTTCCCTGAGCACTGTCAGGAGTGATTCCTGAATGCAGAGCAAGGAGGAATCCCTGAGCATTGCCGGGTGTGACTCCCCCCAAAAAATAACTGTAGGTGAGGTTTGGGGAACACAGTGCAGTCTGGAGAGTAAGAGAAAGATGAGTTTGTCAGGCAAACCTGATCAGGAATGGGAGTGACTTGAAAGTAAACCTTGACAAGGGAGACATAAATGATTGTGGAGGAGTTCATGGACAGCTGGATAGCAGGAAATCATAGCCAGGAAAAGAGGGATTTAGTTTTGATCCTCTCATCCCACCATATTCACAGAAGCCCATGTTACAGTTTACATTTATAATATTTAATTGTCTGTTGTAAATTAGTTCCCCCTCTGTCCCTTTCTTCCCTTTTTCCATCCCTCACACTTCCTGCAGTCCCTCCTTTTATTCCTCCTCCTCCCTCCATCCCTCTTCACTTTCCCTTCCTCCTTTCCCACGTTAATCCAATAATTCAATTAAGAGTGATATTTGCCTTAAACGTGATGTCAGAAGAAAACTACTTCAGGGACATGCAATTCTATGAGTGAGGTCTATCTCCATAAACTGATCTTCTAGAGAGGGCTGGTAGCTCAGGAAAGAATAATTTGTAGAGAAATCAGTGAAGGGACGTGTCCTGGAAATGGAAAGGAAGATTAAAAGGAAGTGTTAACTTGTGCGAAGGAACGGAGGTGTGCAGAAGTCCCTACGTTCATAGAGTGATGAGAATCGATGTCACGTGTGGGTAATAGGAGAAGAAGCTGAAAATATAGCTGGGGCCAATTGGCAAGCCTCCTGTGTTGTATTTGATATGCCGAATACCAGTAACAATTATAGACCTCATTCCCATGACCTGATGGAATGGATTGAGGCTCTTTATGTTCCTGGAGCAAGCAGATGCCCTGGGATCTACTAGCATGAGACAGGACATATGGAGATGTTACTGATGCCCGCTCGAGCAAATCGATGATGAACAGGAAGACAGTGACAGTGACAGTGATTCTTGATTTCATCACACTAACAGCAACTCCCAATGGTGATCACTTCCTGCTTCCTTCCTAAACTCACCACAATTTGCTGAGGCGACCTTCTTTCAAGCTGATTGTTACAGACTCAAATGCTTCTGCTTGTCTAAAAGCCCCAGCCTTGCCATCCTTGCACCATTATATGGCACTGCCCATGTGGTTTTAAATCAACCAATGTAAAGACTATATAAATCAAGATGATCAACGAACCTGAAGTGATGGCTGTGTTGGTTACATATTTATAGGGGGAAAGCAGGACATGGACTTCATTATGGATAAGGTTTGCTCTTTTTTGATAATTATTTTATTGTATCACCAGTTACAAAGCTGTTCATGATCAGAATTCAGTCATACAGTGTTCAAGCATCCTTCTCTCCACGAGTGCACATTTCCCACCACCAATGTCCCCAGTTTCTTACTACCCAACTCCCGTCCACGTGCCCCTATGGCAGGCACTTTCCCCTCTCTCTCCATGTCTTCCCCCTTCTTTTGTGCATTGTGGTGTGCAACACATACAGTGAGGTATGGATAAGGTTTGCTCTTGGCACACCCATTGTCCATTACAATTGAGGGCAAGGAAATCAAAGACCAGCATCAGTTACAGTCTAGGAGAGGAAATGTGATGTGATCACATTGGAATTCTAGAAAGAAAAAGTAAGGCAGTTGTGAGAATTGTAACTTTGGTTCAATTTATACTCAGACTTTTGATCTGAATATCCTTATAGGATGTTAAGTCCTTAAAATAACAGCAAAGTAAATAAACCTCTTTGAGTCATTAAAGTGTCAAAGACAAGATTAATGAAACCTCTGAGCACATTAGAATTCCCCACCCATTTATTATCAACATAAGGGAATTGATGGTCATCTTAAAGTCTGGTTTGTTCAGATATTTGAACTTCCCTTTTCTCTCTTCTAATGCTAGTTCCTTGGTATTTGCTGCCATTTAATAGTCTTAGTTTTATCCTGAGGTTTTTCTTCACCATTAAAAAAGACAATTTGTTTAGTTTTTTTTAATCTTTGCCAATGGAATTGAATCATTAAAGACATCCCCAATTAAAATGCTGTAATTTTAAGCATTCTGATTGTTGTGTTTTTTGTTTTTTATGAATTATGGTCTAATCTGCCTTGAATTAAAACTGTTTTGTGTGAGATACAGATCCACTTCCATTTTTTTCTTTTTACAAAAGTCTATGCAGTTTCAATACCATTTGTTGGCGTTTCCCCTATTTCACATTATGAACACAGATCCATTGTCAGAGACTATCTACAGATGTGAGGGTTTCTTTCTGGACACTCAATTCTA